>JAOYMO020423997.1:0-24047 GCA_025802455.2 Iodosphaeria phyllophila | reverse complement strand
TTTACATACGTTGCCTACTGCTACAATGTTCCTACATTGACCTACAACGCTTTTTGTAAAGCGCCGCATCAGGTAGCACCGCATCAAATCATTCGTTGGACGGTGTTTCCAGAGCGTATTATTCCTTTGAACTATGATGCCGGATGGGTTGCCAAAAGGGTCAAGGGCATTATCGAACAACCGGGATTAGTAGTTCTCCCTTATCTGGAAAACTTCGACCTACAAGCGGTCAAGCGGAAAAATGAAATACTTTGATTTTTGGAAAAAAGACCTCATGTCTAATGAGACACGAGACGTTGTTTTTAATGAAGCGTACAATTTTACCATGTATTTTGGAGAATTTCATGTGTTAGAGATTGGCGCTGCCCGCGATTTAAGTGAATCCAGCCGCCGCTCTGATGGATGGAGCAGCGTATTTTGGGCGCATTGCGTCAAAACTTTTGGCGGCTCTCTTACTATCGTTGATATTGACGAACATGCAGTCACAGTCGCAAAAGAATTGTTGTCAGATTTTCCACAAGAGAGCATTTCCGTTGAATGCAGGGATGGACTAGAGCTTTTGAAAAACGACGGAGTTTGTTTCAACCTTATCTATTTGGACGGGAGCGACGACCCGGCGCAAATGCTCGAACAGTTTCAGTTTTGCAACCGCAAAGAGCAAGTAATTCTTTGTGACGATTTCAACGTTAAAGGAAAGTTGTTGCGCGAATACGACAAAGATTTCATTCTGTATAAATGGAAGAACGGACATGAAATGGCAATCTACCTTCCTGACAAAACAAAGAAAACAGTCAACGTAGAAGAAGAGCTATGATTATAGACGCTTTCACATTCTTCAATGAGCTAGACTTGCTAGAAGCCCGCTTGGAAATTCTGGACAAGGATGTTGACGCGTTTGTCATAGTCGAATCAAACAAGACACAATCTTTAAAAGATAAGCCTTATTACTTTGCGGAGAACGAGCCGAGATTTAAAAGATTTCGCAATAAAATCGTTTATATCAAACATCAAGGTATTACTGGAACATACCAAGAGCGTAATGAATCTTGGCGTCAAGAACAAGACCAAAGGTCGGCCATAGAAACAGGTCTAAATTGGTTGAATCTTCCTGATAGTGCTATTGTCATGGTGTCCGATTTGGATGAAATCCCGCGCATCTCTAAGACTATTTTGGAAGACATTAGAGTTTTTGAAAAAGGCGTTTATACAATTCCTAACAAGTTCTTTGCGTATTACATGAATCTTCAAGGATTCGATGCGGCCACCGGCTTGCCTAAATATTCAGACGGAACCGTAGTGGCGTCCAGCGAACGTTTTAAGAAGCTCGGAGTATCAAATATTTGGGCGGGAAAATCGAACTGGCCCAAACTTCACGCAATGAGTGGTTGGCATTTTAGCTGGTTAGGAGGGCCTCAAAAGGTTCGGGAAAAGTCTTTAGCCTGTATCGAGCCTTTCGACAAATCTTGCGTGCCATCTGAAGAGCAAATGGAAGATATTTTTCGCAAGAGAGTTATTGAAGAAGGATATTTTAACATAAACCATCCTAACGACAACTCCGTTAGAATGGAAAGAGTGGATTCTCATATCCCTATCGTTTTGGCAGGCCCAACTTTCGAAAAGTTCTTTTACTGTAAAAAATAATGAAAAAAGCAATAGGTTTTCTTGGCGGGCAGTATGGAGACGCCCTAATCTCCTTGGGTTTGCAAAAAGCCTTTACCGACGACCATCCAGAGTGTGAATTTACGTTCGCGCTATCGCGAAAGTATTCCGGTATTCTGCCTTTATTCGAAGGCCAAAAACACATCCATAAGCTTCACATATGGGAAGGTTACGACGATGCTTGGCCATCCGCAGAGGATGCAAAGTTTATAGCAGAGGAAAAGTTTGATACCGTATTTCATCCGATGCAGCGGCAGGACCCGTTTTTTTACATGAAGTGCCATCAAGTAACTTCTGTGTGTAGGATGTATGGATACCGCGACCCAGACAGCGATAAAATCTCACTGAATCTTCCAAAACCAGCCTCAACAAATATGGTAGGGTTGTCCTTGTTTCCAAACAACGGACAAGGAGTGAAGTCCCTTGGGCTGGAAAAGGCCGCAGAAATCGTTTCGTGTCTAAACAAGCATGGACTTGAGCCAATGCAATTCGGAGGCCCTGACGAGCCTCAGATTGAAGGAGCAGACCGTTTCAAGGGAAGTTACATCCAAGCAGCGCGTTTACTTCACTGCGCGCGATTCGTCGTAACGGGCGATACAGGTTTTTCTTGGCTGGCTTCTGCCTACGATATTCCAGTAGTCGGTTTATACGCGCGCGGATATTACCCAGTCGCGCAAAACTGCAAAAATTGGCAACCGATTAACGAAGGCTCGGAATACCTTGAAGGATTTGCGGCTAACGATATTGACAACGAAGAAATCTTTGATGCAATCGGTAATTTAGTGAAGAAGACAATATGATTAGAAAAGAGCTTACAGAGTTTTTCATAAACCAAAGCGAGCAAGTTTACGAGGCGTCTCACAAAGACCGCCTCGACTTTTTAGTTTCTGACCTGAAGCTAGACGAAATTGAAAACTCGATTATTGGAGATTTTGGTTGTGGCTACGGGCCAATTTTTAAAAGACTTCCCGTAGATAAGAATAACAAATATGTGGGCTTCGATGCAGCGGACCAAAATCCAGATTTTTTCTATGTCCAAACAGATTTGTGCTTACCGCTTCCCAAGCTTGACTTTCGGTTAGACGCGGCTTTTTGTTTTGAAGTGTTAGAACATGTAACTAACCCTTACAACCTACTTTTTGAAATTAAACTTTTGCTGAAGGAAGGAGGAACCTTGTTTCTTTCAATTCCGGGCGAACTAACGGAACATAATACGATTTATCCGGGGCTGATATATCCAGAGAGTAACTTTGAGGAATTTCTTAAACAACTAGCGTTTGAGATTGTCGATAAACGCTATCACAACAAAAATTTTCATCAGCACGTCTACGTTTTGAGGAATCTGTCTTGGGAAGCGTCGATTTTGAAGTTCCCTTTGTCTGACCAAAAGTATCGCGGCAAATCTCCTCACGAGGTAGTAAATATCTAAAATAACGGCCTATACACAACTGAAAAAGCATAACTTGAATTCTTTTCGTATCAGCGACGATACTTGCGATAAGCTGAAAACCTAAGTAAAATACCACATGAAGAAAGTAATTGTAACCGGCGTAACGGGTCAAACGGGCTCGTATATGGCCGAGTATTTGTTGAATAATACCGACTGCGAAGTTTACGGAGTCGTGCGTAAAAGTTCAAAAGCTTCATTGTTGAATTTGAAAAGTTTTTTCACAAATCCTCGCTTTCATTTTGCTTACGGTGACTTGATGGACGAAGATTCTATTCAAGAAATTATCAAAACTGTCAGTCCAGATTTCTTTTTTAATTTTGCCGCGCTATCTTCTCCTGCCGAATCAATGGATAAAAAAACGGAAACTTTAAGAACCAACGTTCTTGGTGTTAAATTTGCGTTAAGCGCGATTGCTGAATTTGTTCCAAAATGTCGCTATTTAAACGCGGGGTCTTCTACCGAGTTTATGGAAGATTCCTTTCAAACTCCGTATGGAAATTCTAAGAAATCTGCCCGAACAATTGTTCAATCATACCGTGAAGAAAAGTCTATCTTTGCCGTTCAGCCTTTCATGTTTAATCACGAAAGCGAACGTAGAGGAATGAACTTTCTATCTCGAAAAATCTCTTTCAACATCGCGCTTCTTCGTGCGAATATTGTCGCATTTAATTTAGTCCAACCGTTTTTCCTCGGAAATATTGACACAAACCGTGCGTGGCTGCACGCCGAAGACGTTGTGGAAGTTCTGTGGAAAATAATGAATAAGCCCTATCCCAAAGATTACGACATTTCAAGCTTGAAGAATTATTCAATCCGTGATTTCACAACGCAGTGCGCCAAAGAAGCGGGTTTTAAAGTTCGTTGGGAAGGTGAGGGATACAAAGAAGAAATGATTCTTGAACAACTTTTGATTAACCCTGCGAAAAACTACCGATGGTGCGCAAATCAAGAAAAAGTCGTTGGTATAAAAATCAAATCGGAGCTTTATAGACCAAGTAACAATATGCCGCAACCAAGTAATGAAGGCTTTTTTGAAGCGATGGTTGAACTGGAGTGGTCGCCAAGAATTAGTTTTGAAGAACTCGCACAGCGGATGGTCCTAAACGACATTAAACTGCTTGACGAGAAAATCATTTAATCTACAATGAGTCAAGGAGAATTTCACGTCTGGCACGGTAATGTTACCGTAATACCAACCACACCCGAAGCGATTGCTACCATCGGTAAGCAAAAGTTCGACGGGTGCGAACACCGTTCTCCCACCGAAGAAACCAAAATTCGCCAAACTTGCTGCGGGTCCAAGAAACAAACTGGATACAAATGCAAAGAGCTTGGAATCTTCGGCGTAACTCCTGACCATTGTGCCAACTGCAACAGCTATTCCCAAAAAAACTCGCAAACCTAAAGCGGCCAAGATTGTTGGTCGTAAAAATGACGCGTTGTTTATTGTCGAAAAATACGTAAAGCCCGGCAAAATTGATTTCAAGCGAGATATGATTTTCGCCTATAAATTGATTGAGAAGTTCTCCGAAATTGGGTTTTGGCGCAGTTTAGAATGTAGATTTCAGTTAGATTCCTTGGTGATTCTTTGGAGCCCGCAATCCAGAGAAAAGTTGAAGTTCGCGTATAAGCGATACAAGGAAAATTTGGAAATGCAGAAAAAGATAGTAATTCCAAAAAAAGTAATTTATCATCTTCAAGATGAAAAGTGCGGAGAAGACTACGTGGCACCAAAACGAAAGCCACGGACGGTCCTCGAATTCTTAAAATAATTATGGCAAAACAAGCAAAAGATAAAGATTCTACAGACGAGCCAGTTGTAATTGACGGACGAGACATTGTAATGCGCCACCTCAAAGATAAGGATAATGCAGGAAACATTTTCAACTTTGAAGAAGACCACTACTATAAGGTTTCGACCGGAAGTCTCAACTTGGATATTGAACTAGGTGGAGGATTTACTTCTGGAACGCATCGCTTGATTGGCCCGCCAGAGTCTGGAAAAAGCTCGGCAGCTTTAGAGGTTTGTCGAAACTTTATGGCAGCGGAAAAACACCGTCGTTGCTTTTACGTAAACGCGGAAGGAAAGCTTAACAAGGATATGCGCGAGCGTTGCGGTCTAAAGTTCGTTACTGACCCGGAAGAATGGATGGATGGAACTATTTTTGTTCTTGAGACAAACGTTTATGAACCAGTCATCAATATTATTGCTGACCTCGTAAACGCAAACCCTGCAACGAAAGATAAGCCTCAAGGTGTTGTTACGCAGTATTGCTTCGTTATCGACTCGACGGACGCGCTAATTCTGAAAAACGATTACATCAAAAAGTTCGACGAAGACAATAAGGTTGCGGGAACGCCATTGATGACTAAGCGCTTTTTGCAGCGTATGGCTAATAAAATGGCTAAGCGCGGCCATATTTGTCTCTTGCTGAGTCAATACACAACCAATATTCAACTCGACAGCTACGCCAAGGCTGAAGATAAGCGCCCACAGCAGGGTGGAGGTGGATGGGGTGCGGCGCACTTTGCGCACGTCGTTTTGGAATATCTTACCTCTTTCGGTAAGCACGATATTTGCGAGAACCCGACGCAAAAAGCTGGTAGTGACAACAAGCGAATTGGCAAGCGGGTCACTGTTCGGTTTAAGAAATCGACCAACGAAAAAACGGGCACCGAAGTATCCTATCCAGTTAAATTCGGCGTCCAAGGAGGGTCTTCGGTTTGGACTTCTATGGAAGTTGTAGACTTGCTCCTAGCTTGGGGAGAACTTCGCCGCAAGGGAAGTTGGCTTGAATTCACCAAAAATATCATCACTATTTTGGAGGACGCAAATCTCCTTGGAACACTTGAGGGAAAGACTCAGCTTCAAGGCGAAAAGAAGGTCCAGCAATGGCTTGAAGAAAATCCTGACGTGACAACGTTTCTTTACGAACGTTTTAAAGAGAAACTAACCAAACAAACAGCAACTGTTAATGCTTTTCAAGAAACTAAAGAGCCAGAAAACAGCTAATGTAAATATTGGCCGCTATCTTGTTGATTGGAACGGAAAATGTCGAAGCAAATTCCAATTCCAAGTAAAACAGTGGCTCAAGCCGTATTGGTATTATCATGTCTGTTTAGAAGAGCTACTTATACCCGGCTCCCGCATGACCTGCGATATTGTTAATATTACAACCAAAGTCATTATTGAAGTCTCAGGTGTTCAGCATCAAGACTACTCTAAATACTTCCACAATGGAAGTCGGGCGGCGTGGCTTGACCAAATTACCCGCGATAGAGACAAAAGAATGTGGGCGGCGGACAATGATTTTACGTTGGTTGAAATTTTTCCGAACGATTTACCTCTAACGGAAAACTTTTTCAAAGAAAGATATGATGTAGAATTGCGCTAAAGTGTAAACTCCTTTGTGATAAAGAAAAACTCCGGTAAAGCAACTATTTCGAATATTGTTAAAAAGGGTCAATTCACCCTAGATATTCCGCAACCAATTATGACGATGTTGGAAGAACATACCGAGGGGTATATTCTTTTTTATCTAAAAGGTGGTCAACTTTGTGTTTGTAAGGACTCAGAGACGAACGAAGCTAAAAATCTAGGTTTGCAAATTATGTCTCGCAATTTTCTAAAGACTGTTGTCGAAGAATCTGAGGAGTTTCAAAAAGCCGAAGTCATCGCCCACATGGGCGGCGGTTTTTAAGTTTGACGCGTCAACAAAAGCCGAATAGAGTGTCAGGATGGTTCACTCTTTCGAAACTGAGCGTTGCTGTATCGCAGCCGCGCTTCGTCACAACAACATTCTCTCTGATATTTCCCACCTTATTTCCGAGGACGACTTTGTAAGTCCCTTGAACCGAGTTATTTATGGGGCGATGATTTATTGTCTTCAAAATAGCTTGGATTTAAACATTTTCGCGCTTGCGGAGCGCATTCGAAATACAGGTATTACTTTCGAAGAGGAGCTTGACGAGAGCAACATTCAAGACTACCTAGAAGAATTGAAGCTCATTATGCTCAATGAGCAAGGTGGAATCGAGCAGTTCAAAAAACTCAAAACTCTCGCCGTTCGGCGCGAACTTATCTCGGGATTTCGTTTAGCTATCAAGGAAGTTGAGGGAGCTAACGATTCCTCTGTGGAAGAAATCATTAACCTAGCAGATAAAGCTTACGCTTCCAAAATTGGCTCTTTTGAATCTGTCGGGGCTAAAGATTTTGAAGATATTTACGCAGACTTGGAAGAGATTATCGAAGAGCGCGGAAATAACCCTATCACTGACTATGGAATGATGGGTCCGTTTAAGCGTGTGAATGAAATCTACGGAAGCCTTTTGAAGCCGGGTAACATCACCCTCATTGGCGCGCGACAAAACGTTGGTAAATCAAGCTTGGGGCACTTCTACCTTACTGACGTGTCTGAACGCTATGGCGTGCCTATTTTGCACTTGGACGCGGGCGAAATGACGAAGTTTGAGTTTCAGCTTCGAACGGTCGTAATGTTGACAGGCGGTAAGGTCCCGATGGTCTATATCGAGCGCGGAACGTGGCGTCAGTCGCCAGAAATGGTTAGCTTGGTCCGTGGAGCTTGGGCGCGTATTAAATCGGCAAACTTTAAGTGTCACTACAAGAACATTGGTGGTATGACGCCAGACGAAATCATTTCTACTATTCGTCGCTTCTACATCAGTAAGATTGGACGCGGGAATCAATTTGTCGCGCACTACGATTATCTCAAGTCGTTTGATTCCTTCGGCGTAGACACGCCCGAATGGCAGCAGATGGGATACTTCGTGCAGAAGCTCAAAAACCTTATCACCAGCGATAGCGGCGTGCCGATTCCTATTTGGACTTCCTTGCAGTTGAATCGTAACGGTATTGTGGGAAACAAGAGTTCTGCAATGATTGACGATAGCGAAAACACGTTTTCCGTTTCCGACCGTATCATTCAACAGGTAAGTCACGCCTTTCTTTTTCGTCGCAAATCTAAAGACGAACTAGCAGACTGGCCGAACTTCGGAAACTGTAACTTCATCAACGTTAAAAAGCGTCACCTTGGCGAAGATTGGCAGGCCGCAGTTGAGCCAGTAACAATGTCCGATGGTTCGCTCAAGGACAACTACATTCACCTTCACTCAGAATCCTTCGTGTTTCAGGAGCGCGGGGATTTATCTCAAAACGTAAAGAAGCAGGGTCAGTTGATTCACAACGATGACGACCGCGAGCCCGACGACGTTCCTCGTGGAGTCGAAATTGACGAAGCAGATTTTGTCACAAAATGAACAAGTATTTCGAATACCTTCGAAACGCGGGTTATCATCTAAACGATGTTGGCCAGTATTGGCGCACCGCTGCCCTGTATCGGGGTGGAAAGAACCCTTCGGCCCTTTCTATCAATAAAAGGACTGGAGTGTTCACAGACTTCGCTACGGGTGACAGCGGTTCGTTCAAGAAATTGGTGAAGCTTATTGGTGGTGAAATTCAAGGTGGCTTCTTTGACCAAGAAGAAAACTACGTCCCAAAGGAACGTTTCAAGTTGACCAAGATTTATCCGCTAGAAATTCTAAAGACTCTTGTACCGCATTACGACCTGTTTTTGAAAAGAGGCATCAGCAAGGAGACTTTGGAAAAATTTCAAGCAGGTCTAGACCATTCTGGAAAGCTAGCTCGTCGAATCTGTTTTCCAATTTTCAATATGAAAGGGCAAATTATTGGCTTCGACGGACGCTGGTATGCTCAACAAACACCCAGCAAGTTGACCGCGAAGTGGAAAAAGAACGGCCACAAGAACGACTGGGTTTACCCTTGTCATCTTAATCGGGAAATCATTCTAGAGAAGAAAGAAGTTATTTTGGTAGAAAGTATCGGCGACCTTCTGGCGCTTTGGGATGCTGGAATAAAAAATGCAATGTGTATTTTCGGCACAAGTATTAGTGCTAAGCTTTTGATTTACTTGGTTGGTTTAAACGTTAATAAAGTAATCATTGCGACAAACAATGAAATTGACAACGACTCCATCGGAAATCGAGCGGCGAAAAAAGCGGAACTGAAACTTTCAAAGTTCTTGGAACTAGAAAAGATAAAAATTTGCTTGCCAACAAAGAAAGACTTTGGTGAAATGAACAAAACAGAAATAACCAACTGGTATGAAAACACAAAATCTAACTTTTGAAGAACGCAAAAGTATTGCAAAAGAGTCTGATTATTGCGCGCAATATTTCCCGTGGTATTCAGATGGAAGGGTTTCACCACAAAACCTTACCGAAGAAGATGAGCATATTTTAGATATGGTTTATATACCGAAATCTATTTTTCATTTTGATTTTAAACGCAATAAAGACGGAAAATATCTAATTTTCTAATGAGTAACGGAAAAGGAAGCAAACCACGAAACAATTTCTCGTCGAAATTTAAAATGAACTTCGACAAGATTAAATGGGCTAAGGAAGCCGCGCAGACAGCTAAGAAGAAAAAGAAATGAATCTAGTATTTGACACCGAAACGACCGGTAAGATTAACTATACGCGCCCAGCGGGGCATGAATCTCAACCGCACATCGTTCAACTCGGTGCTCAGTTGCTAGACAACGAGGCAAAAGTTAAAGGAGAAATGAACTTCTTGATTAAGCCGGAAGGTTGGGAGATTCCTGCTGAAGCCACGGCTATTCACGGTATCTCCACGGAGGATTGTCATAAGTATGGCATTCCCATTCGTTCCGCGCTTGGCTTATTCAATCTTTGGCTAGCCTTTAATCCTTTACTAATCGCACACAACATCGACTTCGACGATTTTCTAATCGAAACTGAAGTTGCACGTTTGGGGCGCGAGCCGTTGCTAAAAAACTTTAGCAAGTTCTGCACAATGAAAGCTACCACCAATCTTGTTAAGATTCCCAAAGCACGGGGAGGGTTCAAGTGGCCGAAGCTGATTGAGACTTACCAGTTCTTGTTTCACGAAAGCTTTGAAGGCGCGCACGACGCTATGGCCGACGTTAGAGCTTGTACACGGGTCTATTTCGAAATTAACAAACCAACTATTTAATATGAAACGCGAAGATGTATATCAACTAATCAACGGCGAACGCGCCTATCAAGACGGTCTTTGGCCAAGAGGAGAAGGTGACGCACCGTCTCTTTCTGTGGGAGAGTTTGTCTTGATGCTCGAAGAGTATTCAAACAAGGCTCGTAATCAGTGGACTATCGAATCCAAGCCAGAAGAGAACACGATGGAGATTGTGCGCAAAATTGCCGCAATCGCTGTCAATGCTCTTGAACAACACGGAGCACGCCCGCGCTAATGGACTGGCATGAATATTTCTTTCGTCACGTTTTCTTGGCAGCATCCAAGAGTAAAGACCCTAGCTCTAAAATTGGGGCGGTTCTTGTTCGAGACAACGTAATTATCTCTGAAGGCTACAACGGATTTCCTCGTGGAGTAGTCGATTCAGAAGAGCGTCTTTCTGAACGGGATACAAAACTTGGCTATATCGTTCATGGGGAGGACAATGCCATTTTGAATTGTGCCCGAATGGGAGTTAGAACTGAAGGAAGTGTTTTATATACAACCGCTTCGCCTTGTAATGAATGCATGAAAGCCGTCATCCAAGCGGGGGTCCGTCAGATTTTCATCCATAAAGGAGCGCAAGAAGCTTTCTATAATAGAAACAAATCTAGCAATTGGAATAATGTTCAATCGTTTTCTCTAACAATGGCCGAGGAAGCGGGAGTGAAAATGGAGTTTTGGGATAAAACATTGGGCTTGAAAACTTTGGTCGGAGGACAAGAAATAGACGTATGAATAAAGCAGACCTTGAATATTTTCGTTTAGCTGACGACGTTTTGCGCTACGGGCGTAAAAAGAACAATCGCACAGGTGTCGATACTATTGGCATCTTTGGCGCTCAAGCGCGTTTTAACTTTTCCGAAGGTTTCCCGCTGCTAACTACAAAGAAAGTTTTTCACAAAGGTATTATTCACGAACTTTTGTGGTTCTTAAAAGGTGACACCAACATCAAATACCTTGTGGATAACGATGTTCATATTTGGGATGATAATTGTTACGATAAATATTTAAAAAATCATAACAAAAAGTTTTCACATGAAATAAATGGCGTAAGGTTTTTAGATGTTTGTCCGATGGATAAAAAATCATTTATTGATGGAATAAAAAATAACATCGTTCCCAATGATTATAGTGAGCTTGGCGAAGGAACGTATGGAGGAATGTGGAGAGCTTTTCCATATTATAGCAGTGAAGATTTCGACGCTCAGATGAAAAGCCCTTTGATTGGAGACTTTCCAATGAAGACTATTTCTTTTCTAAAGACGGTAGACCAAATCCAGAAAATTGTTGAGAAACTCAAGAATAATCCCGACGACCGCCGCATGATTGTGTCGGCGTGGCATCCTTATTGGGTTGACCACTGCGCACTTCCGCCGTGCCACTGTTTATTCCAGTTCCACACGGAAGAACTTACAGAATATGAGAGAAACACAATTTATCTTCAGCGCCTTTTTGAAAAAGACGGCTATGGAGTTGGCGGTGAAACTCCCGTTGAGATTATGGACGCCGCTGGCATTCCAAAACGTCGTTTGAACTGCCAACTCTACCAACGCTCTTGTGACCTTTTTCTTGGCGTGCCGTTTAACATCGCTAGCTACGCGCTGTTGACCTCGATGGTGGCTCATGTGACTAACATGGTGCCCGGCGATTTTGTTCACACCTTCGGAGATTTGCATCTATATAAGAATAGTTTAGAAGCTATACGTTTACAGATGACCCGCGAGCCGATGCCAGCACCTACTTTATGGCTAAATCCCGAAGTAAAAAACATTTTTGATTTCAAATATGAGGACATTCGCGTAGAAAACTACGAATCTCATCCGGCGATACGTGGCGTAGCTATGGCGGTGTGATTTTCTTACATATATCTCCTTTTTACTGTGTAAAGAAAACATATGAGAGATATTCCATCCACAGCTATAGAAAGAATAGGAAAAAAATTTGGACGATTGACGGTCGAGGGTTTTGCTTTTTACAAAAAACGTTTAAACTCAAATAGCCGCGACGCTTATTGGAACTGTCTATGTGAATGTGGGAAGAAGGCGCTTGTAATGAATAGTAATTTATTAAGCGGCTCAGTTTCTTCTTGCGGTTGTGTTCAAAAAGAAAGACTAACAATTCTGCATAAAAACAACATTAAGTTAGACGCTACGTTTCGAGCGGTCTATAAAATCTATCGAAATACGGCTCGAAGACAACAACGAGAGTTTCTTTTGTCTGAAGACAATTTCAAGGAAATAACACAGAAGCCATGTTCGTATTGCGGATGTAAACCGTATTATGTTAAAGAAAAAAATGGAGCGGTTTTCTATCTTGGCGAAAAGTTTGTTTACAATGGAATTGACCGCGTAGATAACTCTAAAGGATATACCGCTGAGAATTCCACACCTTGTTGCAGAGATTGTAACGTCGCGAAAGGAACTAAAACTAAAGAGCAGTTTTTAGAGTGGGCAGTTAGAATAGCAAAACACAACATATGAAAGTTCAAATTCTAACACATTTTGACGAAAAGTTTCGCCCCGTCGCAGATTTGACTTTGCCAGTTTTGAAAGAGTATTGTGAACGGCACGGTTATGCTTTACGCGCGCAAACAGAAAGAAACAGCGACCGTCATCCAGTATGGGATAAGATTAAGCTCTTTCGAGACAAACTACACCTAGCCGACTGGACGGTTTACATGGATAGCGACGCCCTAATTACAAACCTAAAGTTACCACTTGACGACTTAACCTCTGTGGATAAAGACATGGTTATCGCGCATGATGTAAATGGCTTGAATTCTGGCGTATTTATGATGCGGAACACCGACTGGTCAGAAGAGTTTCTTCAGAAGGTTTGGCACATCGACCCAGCGCATCCAATCTATCACCGAGGCGGAAACAATTGGTATCAAACTGAAGCCGAACAAAACGCGATGAAGGCAGTTATCGCCGACACGAAAAACGCTGATAGTAAAATTCATTATGTTAATCAAAAGCGTTTTAATGCTTATCTTTATCATCTTTACAATTATCCCGCTAATCAAGACGGACATTGGGCCAAGGGGGATTTTGTTTTGCATCTGCCGGGCATGAACAACGAACAAAGAGTTGACATTCTTACCCAAAAATTGATACAAATAGTGCGATGAAAAAGCCTATTTGGATTATTACAGCGAGTTCTGAGTCTGGTGACGACTACGGCCCGAAACGATACGACCACAAACCAACGGAAGAAGATAAAAGGAATTTTGTTCTAAATGAAACGCCCGAGGAAATTGATTGTGGAGGCCCCGGAGATTTTGAATCCTACGTTTATCTTGCAATAAACAAACTATGAAGCCTCATCTAAGAATTCGTCGCGCGCTTGAAGCAAGAGCTTCAACGGGAATTATGAACCTTTTTGAAATGTCGGTCGCAGATGTAAAAGACCTTGGCTATAAACAACTAAAGCCGAAAGATGCGTTCGAAGATGGAGATTTGATTTGTGCCACAACGAAAGCTCAAGATTTGTGGATTTGGGTAGACGATGCGGCGGGTCTTAGAAAATCCTTGCGCGCCAAGGAAATTGGTGAGACGATTATTGTTTATAGAAAATGAACGTTGCAATTACCGGACACAGAAAATTTAAACTTGAAGCCTACGACATTCCGTGGATTAAAACCGCTATAGGGACAACGCTTCTGGATATTGCGAGAGATAATTACGTTACCGGTTACAGCGGGATGGCGAGTGGCGTAGATTTGTGGTTTCTTCAGTCTTGTGAAGAGCTTAACTGTCGATGGGTTGCGTGTATTCCTTTTGAATCTCAAAGCGAGTTGATGGACGACGACAAGGAGCTTGCAGACCGAGATTACTACATCGCTGGTGCTGAAAAAGCCATGTATATTAGAAACAGCGCAATGGTAGAAAAAGCGGACTTGTTTATTGTAGTGTGGGATGGCAATAAAGGCGGAACGCATAATGTCGTTCAGCAGCTAATCGAAAACAAAAAGAACTTCTACTGGATTAACCCGGTGGCAAAAATAGTATGGGAGTGTTTTTCAAATGAGATACATTAGAAATAAACAAAACTTGCTTAGAGCGCTCGAAAATCTTCGAGAGTATGTTGCAGTGAATTGGGAGGAAGACGGTCGCCGTAACAACCCTATTCGCGTCCTTTCCGAAGGTTTGGAAGATGCTATGGATAACGTGGAACAAGAGTTCTCCGACATTTTCGGCACCGAAGGATATGAAAGGACGATTTACGGAAGATGAGCAAAGCAAAATACTATTTTCTGCACGACACTGACATGCAATGGTTTTCAGCGCTTGTTGAGCTTGAAGGCGAACCTGACGAAGAATGCCGTTACAAATACGAACAAATCACAAAGCTAACGGATGTTCCACGAGAGATTCAAGGAGAATTCCTAAGTAACATTTGGGCGCGCGAACCTCATTTTTGGCGGCGCGAAATCAATCGGACTGGATACGTAGGATGGGCACTTTCAAAAGATGAATACGACAAAATTCGTGAAATTATCGAGCTTTTCCCAAGTTATCAAAAATATCTAAAACTTCTACATAAATGAACAAAATTGCATTATCAAGTATGCTTAGTAGCCGGGCAGAAGGCTTTGACACCTATTGGTCTTTTGACGAAGAGCTTAAAGTTTTTGTTGGTCAGTCTTATCCTTCCAAGGCTAAGGTCTTTAAGGAAGATGACCCCGTGGAAGCTATTAGACGGCTTGCGGGCGAAGCTGCAATGTTAATTGTTCTTGCGGAAGCCCAAGCTTCTCAAGAAAAACCCGCATGGCAAGAGATAGAAATGAGAGCTTGCGCTCTTCTTTCACAAGTGTTTAAGGTAGAATGAAAGCCATTGCCGCGATGTCCGAAAACCGCGTAATCGGAAATAAAATGGGAATCCCTTGGAAAATCAGCGCAGATATGAAATGGTTCAAGCGCTTCACAATGGGAAAGCGGGTGCTTTTTGGGCGCAAGACATACGACGCAATGCCAAAGCTTCCGGGCCGCGAGGTTTGGGTTTTGAGCCACGGTCGCATTAAAACTGAGACTGAATGGCTTCATCGAGTTGTCCACGATATTAACGACTTGCCGGAAGATATTGTTGTAGCTGGCGGGGCAAAGGTCTATGATTCTTTACTCCCTTATTGCGACGAGCTTTACTTAACTGTAATCAAAGGCGATTACGAAGGGGATACTAAGATGCCAATTTTTGAGCATCTTTTCAAAACTTACGAGATTATTGAACCGGGCGAAAATTACGAAATCCGCAAATACGTCCGAGTGAATCCCGAATTTCCACAATTTAACTGTTAATATGTCACCTGAAGATTTTACTTATTGGATGCAAGGCTTTGCCGAAATCAGCAACACAAAACAACCCTCGAAATCACAATGGGCGGAAATTGTCTTGCGGCTGGGGCAAGTCTTTGATAAAAAGACACCTACACGAGTAGAAGGAGTTGTTGACGACAAAGTTCGTCAGGCTCTTTCTTTTGAAAATTACTGTTAATTTATGCCCAAAGAAGGACTAGAAGTAAAGAAAAAATATACCTACAATAGCGAAGACGACATTTACGTTATTGAAATGAAGCACCGGGTTACACCTTTGGTGCTTCACGGCTATAAGGTGCGAGCGATTCGCCGCGCCATCACGAACAGCATTTCTCCTTCGGAGACTTCGGCGCAGGTCTGCACGAAATACAACCTACTTCCTGACGACGTAGAGGCCCTTAAAAAGGCTTTTGACCTTACTCGCGATGCTTTTCCCCTAACCGACGAAGAAGTAGAAGGAAACAGCGTTGAACAGAACACCACAACAATTCTTGACGAAAAGCGTTCGCTCATAGCGCAAGCTGTGGAAAAAGAAGAGTGGAAAGAGACCCTTGCAGACGCAAAGCTCTGGCGCGGATTCGTCGCGAAACAGCACGACCCGTTTTCTTCAGCCTTGGATGGCTGGACCCCGCCAGAAGTTAAACCAATCTCAAAGCCTACTTTCAAAAAAGCAGAGCTATCTGATGAAGTTCTAGTTATTGGTTTGAGCGATTTGCACTACGGAGCAAGCAGTAATTCCCGATATATGTTCAATCGCCCAGACTGGTCAACAAAAAAGACAGTTGAGTCTGTTCGTAAATTTGCCACGGAACTTATCAAGCACGCTGCAAATAGAAAGACCGAGTTCAAGAAAATCATTATTTTGGGCCTTGGCGACCTTATCCATAGTTTGAACGGAAAGACCAGTCGTGGCACAGAGCTTATTTTTGACTGTGTTCGTGAAGAACAATTTCAATACGCGATGGATAGTCTTTATGAATTCATTGGATTGGTTCGCGGTATCGCTCCCGAGGTTGAAGTTCATTCAGTTTACGGAAACCACAATTACGAAACTGAAATGGCTCTATTTCGAGCGCTTGAAAAAAGCTTCAATAAAGAATCGTCTATCAAATTCTTTCACTACTCCTCCCGGCCAGCAGCCTTTAAAGAAGGAACGACACTTTTTCTTCTCGACCACGGCGCGGATTCTATCGAGCGCGCGTATGTTCCAACTACTGAGTCCAAGCTGCAAAGCCACGTTCAAAGCCTGTTGCTTCAAGCTCCAGAGCTTTTGCTTGGAACTAAGGAACGTTTATTCTGCATGGGAGACAAGCATCACTGGGAACATATTGAATACAGCGATTTTCAATTCTTGATGTTTGGAACAATTCTTGGCGGCGACCAACACGCGTCCGTCAACAATTTGCGCAATCGCCCCCGTCAGTCCTATCTGATTCTCGACGCTGAAGGTTTGAAAAGCGTGGGACATGTATATTTTGACTAATATGAAAGCTGTTTATAAATTGCATTTTGACTGCGGACGCGCGGGGACCCTTCGCGGCGTTTTCATTGAAGAAATCGAACGAGTAGAAAAACTCATTGAGTCAAAAGAAACTGTCTATTTTGGAGAATGTATGGGCAAACATTCAAACATATATGGGTCTATTGACCGTTCCGACGTAAGCCTCGTGACTTCGGTTCCTGAAGAAGTTGCTCTGGTTGAAAGACTCGAAGTTTGCAACGGCTACAATCCAGTAGAGCGGTATATCGAGCAGGCAGAAGAAAACGAAGAAAGACATATTTTTGATGGAAAACCAGAAGAAGACGACGAATAGCCTCGCAATCTCGGCGTCACGCCTCAAGATGTTTCAAACGTGTTCTTGGCAATATTATTGCCGATACGTTCTAAAGCTTCCTGATACGCCTAACATGGGTGCGTTGTGCGGCACCGAATGCCACACGGTCTTTGAATGTTTGTTGAATCCTCGCCACAAGCATCTTTATGATGCTGTCGTGGCCAAGCCATCGACGGTTCGCAACGCGCCTGTTATTGCCCGCCACATAGAGCGATACCTTGAAAAGAACAACATGCCAGAGGACTTGTTTGACAAAATCGACACAATGATTGTGGTTGGATTGCTAACCGATTATTTCTGCAAAGGAGGAGAGCTTCAGGCCCCGGAATTACGCTTTGACATGAAGAACGAAAAGCCTGAATTTAAAGTCATGGGGCTCATCGACAAAACCGCTACTTACAACGATAAGTTCGTTCGCATCGTCGATTATAAAAGCTCGAAAAAGAAGTTCGAAGGTGAAGAATTAAATGTAAATGTGCAGGCCATGATGTATTCTATGGCGGCGAAGCAATTGTGGCCGCATTTGACTCCAATTGTGGATTTTGTCTTTCTACAGTTTCCAAAAGACCCGTTGCAACGGCTTCGTTTCTCTGACGACCAACTTCGCGGCTTCAAAACCGTGCTAGGCGTTGTATATCAGCAAATGTTGAATTTCACACTTGAAGATGGGATGAAAAATTTCGCTTCGAAGCAGAAGTTTCCGGGCAAAGGCGATGGATTTAAAGGTCCGCTGGTTTGTGGATGGGATGGCAAAAAGTTTGTGGCAAGTCCGACGCAAAAGAAAAAGAATGGTGACAAAATGTATCATTGTGCATTTAGGTTTCCTTTCACATACTACGCGCTCTGCGATGAAAGCGGTAAACAGGTCAAAACGTCTTTCAAAGATGAATTTTCGCCTGACGAATCTAAGGGTGAATTTGTATTAAAAAAACAATATAGTGGTTGCCCCGGATTCAAACGCTACGAGCCCGAGACGCTTTAGCTTGACTCGGTAGACAAAGGGCTGTAATTTGCCCTAATGAACGGCATTCTACCAATTTTCTCTACACATTACAGCGTAGGCCACTCGGTTCTAACCGCTGATAGTTTAGACAAAAATGAACCCATCAAGGCGCGAAGTCCAGTAAGCATTTTTGGCATTGCGAAAAAACACGACGAAAAAACACTCGTAGTTGTTGATTCAGATATTGCGGGTTACTGGAAAATGTATAAAAACGCCAAGGACTTAGGCGTGCAGTTAGTCTACGGATTGAAACTGACTGTTTGCAATAACATTGACGACAAAAGCGACAGCGGTAGGGAAACAGACAGCAAGGTTATCGTCATGTTTAAAGACTCGGAATCGTTTTATAAATTCGTTCCAATCTACAGTCTAGCCTCGACCAATGGGCAAATCGAGAAAACTGGCGAGCGCCGAATCGACTGGAAAAGTCTAAACCAAATGTGGAGTGAAAATCTCGACATGCTGATTCCTTTCTACTCTTCGTTTTTAGCTCTGAATCTAACTAAGCTCAATCACAGAGCCGTGCCAGACTTCAGCAAAATCAAACCATCCTTTCTTCTGGAGGACCACGCGCTTCCTTTCGATGCGCTTATTCAGAACGCGGTGAAGAAATATGCCACCGCCCATAATAACGACATTATTCCGTCGCACCAAATCTATTACTACAAAAATGAAGACGTGATGGTATATCAAACGCTTCAATGTATTTCCAAGAAAAAACCGGGAAGGCAAATGACTTGGCAAAAACCCAACTTAGACCATTTTGGCTCTGACCAGTTTAGTTACGAGTCTTTCCGCGAACGAAACGGAACACCTTTATAATGATTGACGACCATCTTCTACGCTTTGATAAAAAGCAAAAATACCTTCTATTCGATACTGAATCTTGCAGCCTAAATTTGGTAAGCAAGGATAATGTGCCGTGGGAATACGCTTGGTGGATTGTGACGCTTGACGAAGTAATCGAGCGCCGTCAATACTACGTCAAATGGCCAAAAATTAGAATCAGCCGCGAGGCAGCAATGATTACTGGCTTCTACAACAAGCCCGTCTTTACGGAGGGCAAAGACCCAAGTTTCGTGCTAGAAGAGTTTGAAAAGGTTCTCTACGACCCACAATATAAAGTAGTCGCGCATAACGCTTTAGGCTTTGACGTTTACATGCACAATATCCATCGTCTATTGATGGGTAAAAAGACCGACTATAGTTACATTGACCGTGTTATCGACACCAACGTAATTGCGAAAGCGATGAAGCTTGACATTCCGATTAACCGTGATAATCTGACATCCCTGCAATATAAACTCAACGGGCACTGGGCAAGAGGCGTTAAGACTAGCGTAAAGGGCCTGTGCGCAGACTTTCAAATCGAGTATGATGAATCCCGCGCGCACCAAGCGGAATACGACATTGTGCTTTTGCATCAGATTTTGAAAAAATTGCTTAACAAAGTAGAACTATAATGGAAGTAACATTTTCACAAAATATGGCCGTTCTCTGGCCAAAGTTTCAGAAGTCCGATGGCTTCAAAACACTAAACACTGACCAGAAGAAGTTCTTCAAGCAGGTATTCAACAACGAAAACGTTCTGCTAACCGGTCCTGCGGGCACCGGAAAGTCTTACTGTATTTCAATGCTGTTCGACTTCCTGAAAGAGAATGAAATTTTTGTGGGCAAAGCTGCGCTTACAGGCGTTGCAGCAATGAACATTGGAGGCTCTACTATCCACTCGTGGGCCGGAATGGGCTTGGCAGACGAGGACGTGCGTTTCGTAGTTGAGCGGGCGATGAAGAATAAGCGCGCGAAAGACCGTATCCGCAACAGTCGCATGCTTTTCATCGACGAAGTTTCAATGGCAAGCGCAGACCTTATCGACAAGCTTGATTCAGTTCTTCAACACGTTCGCATGGTCCGCAAGCCTTTTGGTGGGATGCAGATTATCTTTTCTGGAGATTTCTTGCAACTTCCTCCTGTTTTTCGAGGAACAGAGAATAAGCTAAAGTTCGCCTTTCAGTCAAAATCTTGGGATAATGCAAAAATCAATATTGTCCAACTTGAGAAACTTGTTCGACAGGATGAAACTACGCCTTTCGCCAAAATGCTTCAAAAGATTCGATACGGAAAATCCGACAATCTTGGATTGCTAGCTGACCGTGTGGATGTTAAGCTTCCGGGTGAAATCTCACCTATCAAAATTTTCTGCCGCAATGTTGATATTGACGCTTTTAACTTGGCTAAGTATCGTTCGTTGACGGGGCAGGAACAGACTTATCTTTGCCGAGATACTGGCGACGCGAAGTTCGCACCCATCTTTGACCGAAACTGTCAGGCTCCTCCTGTTATCCGCCTTCGTCCGGGCGCGCAAGTAATGCTTTTGCACAATATGGATACGGAAGCTGGATTGGTTAATGGAGCGATTGGAGTTGTCGAAAAATTCACACCTCAAGGACCACTCGTTAAATTCGAGCGGGCGGGTTCAGCCATTGTCGAAAACCATAAGTGGGAAATCAAAGAACAAGAGCTTGACCTGTCAGGCAGAATGCGTTACAAAGTTGCAGCTACACGCACGCAACTACCTCTAAAATTAGCTTGGGCGACCTCTGTTCACAAACAGCAAGGCTGCACATTAGAGCGCGCTGAAGTCGATTTGTCTTCAGCTTTCGAGTTCGGGCAGGTTTATGTGGCTCTTTCCCGAGTCAAGACCCTTGAAGGTCTCAGCATTAGCGACTTCTCTCCCCACAAAATCAAAGCTCACCCAGAATGCTTGGCGTTCTACGAGCAGACTAAGAAAAAGAAATGAGTTACCTAGATAAATTTTCAAAATACGACTACCCGCTATTCGGGTATGTTCGTTTGCCCGAAGTAGAAATTTCACCTGAACAGCGCAAAGAAATTGGCGTTGGACCGGAGGATGGTAACTTTGAGATTTTGAAAGCTATTGCCCGCAAAGGGTTCAAAACTAAGGTTCCTAAAGGTATGGAGACAGAATACAAGGAACGCGCTATTCGAGAACTGGAAATTATCAATCGTCTGGGCTTCGTTGACTATTTTCTATTGGTTTGGAAAGTCACTTCTAGCGCCGACATTGCAAAAATCGCGCGTGACTTTGGACGTGGTTCTTGCGCCGGAAGCTTGGTGTTTTATTTAATGGGCGTTACGGATTACTGCGACCCAATCAAATACGGGCTGTTCTTCGAACGTTTCATTTCGGAAATTCGCGCCAAGAAGAAAGTTGTAGATGGTATTACTTACATTGACGGCAGTCTCGCGCCCGACGTAGACATTGACGTTGAACACGCGCGTCGTTCTGAAGTAATTGAACAGTTGAAGAGTATCTATGTTGGTAAGGTTTGTAAAATCGCCACGTTCTCTACGTTGAGCGGAAAGCTTCTAATGAAGGAGTGCGGTAAGGTAATTGCCGAAATGAGCGACGAGGACATGAAGGAAGTCGCTGACCTTATTCCAAAAGAATTTGGCATCGTCCGAGACATTGAAGAAACTCACGATGGAACTTTCGACAAAAAGGGTGAGCTAAAAACTCCTCACGTCGAAGCTTTCAAAAACTGGTGCGACCAAAACACTGAAGTTTACGATACCGCTCTAAAACTTCGAGACCTTATCAAAAACAAGGGAACGCATCCTTCTGGATACGTCGTTGCTTACGACCCTTTGAGGCAATTTCTTCCTGTTGAATACGTTAAGAAAAAGAACGACGATAGCGACACGGAATATGACGACCAATTCGACAGCGACGAACTTGAACTAGAGCCTTGCTCCGCGTTCAACATGGAAGACGTTGCTTACCTGACTATCAAGCTCGACATTTTGGGCGTTCGGAGTTGTTCTGTAGTAGCAGATGTGTTGCAAATGACCGGTGTCAAAATCGCGGACATTAACCTCGACAGCGACCCTATCATTTACGACAATTTGCGAAATCTAAGGTGTGGACACGGAATCTTCCAGATTGAAGCTCCTACTAACTTGAAGGTAAGTAACACCGTGTTCCCTAAGAACCTTTGGGAATTGTCCGCTGTATTGGCAATCGCCCGCCCCGGAGCTTTGAGTTTCTTGAACATTTACGCTGCAAACGAACAGAAGCTAATCCATCCTTTGTTCGATGATATCCTTGCTGGCACTCGTGGCGTATGTCTATATCAAGAGCAGATGATGCAGCTTGCTCATGCAATCGGATTCACTCTTGAAGAGGCAGAAATTCTACGTCGTGTAGTTGGTAAAAAGAAGGTCGATGAAGTTGCTGTTTGGCAGCAGAAGATTAAAGACGTTATCAAGCTTAACGGCCACCCTGAACACCTTGGCGACTTGCTATGGAAGATTCTGGAAGACTCTGCAAAGTATTCCTTCAACCTTTCGCACAGCCTTTGTTATGCCTCTTTGTCGGCTCTTACGGTTTACTTGAAATTCAAGTATCCTTTGCAGTTTTTCACAGCACTTCTTAAGCAGACGAAGAACGAACCAAATCCAATTGCTGAAATCGAAAAGATTGAAGCCGAGCTAAAACAGTTCGGAATCAAGCTTCTTCCTCCTGACTTGCTAAAGTCTGACGTTGATTTCACCATTGAAGGGGTTAATATCCGATTTGGTCTATCTTCGATTAAAGGAATTAGCGAGAAAACGATTGAGAACCTTCTCAAGTTTAAGACTCCGCACTCTACACGCTTCGAAGTTTTCGAGAGTGCTAAGAGCGCTGGCTTGTCCATCAGCGTCCTTTGCGCCCTAATCCAGTGTGGTTGCCTTGATACGGTGGCAACGGGGGCTTCACGGCCATCCTTGGCTCTTCAAGCGCAGCTTTGGAATATCTTGAGCGTCAAAGAGAAGACTTTGGCGATGGCGTTGGGCGAAAAATACCGTTGGAACCTGTTCGATGTAGTCAAGTTCATGAGAACGAACGTTGACGAAAAGGGTAAGCTTTACATCAAGGAAACGCGCTTTGACACAATTTCGAAGAAATACGAACCAAAAAAAGCTATCTTTGAAATGAATAAAAAGAATATGGAGCTAACCAACTTCTTTTACGAAAGAATGCTTATTGGATACTCTTATTCGGTCAAACTTCACTCGCTCTTTGAGCAGTATTTTCCAAATCTTAGGACCGTAGGAGAAGTTAAAGAGGCTTGTGACAATGATAAGGTTGCATTCGTGGCTGTCATCACTGAGAAGCCAATGGAAAGAACTTCGGCCAAGAAGAACAAATACGCCAAATTCGTTCTTAGCGACGATACCGGTATTATCGAAGGAATGATTTTTAACAACAAGCAGCAAGCGAAGTTGGATGAAATCAGAAACAAGCACGAAGGAAAGTTGCCAACCAAGAACAGCATAGTTTACTGCATCGGAACCAAAAAAGGTGACTCTGTGTTTATTAATGATATGGTTGACCAATGCGTTCAAATTTATACAAAGTTTGGACAGATTGAAAAATCTACTGGACAAAAAGACCCGGTTGAATAAAATGAAATGATGAAAACGACAGAATTCTATTTTGATGCGGAAGCGACCCATGATGAAATGCGTAAGCTCGCATCTAAATTCGAGTGGCGTCCCGGCGACACCGTTTATCGGCATGTTTGCCTTAACCCATACGAAAGGGTTATGAGAATAATCGCTAATGATTACTCTACAATTCCAGCGGAATTTGCGTTTCTCATTTCAGTCACCCATAACGTCTAATGCAACTATACAAACCAAATGCTAAAGTAACTGGTCACGC
>JAOYMO020423920.1:0-24078 GCA_025802455.2 Iodosphaeria phyllophila | reverse complement strand
CAAGCAAGGTGGCTGAACCGTCCGTCGGCAGGTGGTATCTGTAGTAGAAAGAAAATACAACCCGACATGAACTTTTGGACCGGCCTGCAAACCGGCCTGCGGATGTTAGGGTGCCGCCATCTCAGAGTCTAAGAGAATTGAAGGAGTGGTCCCCAGAGTTTGAAAATCGCTAGCCGCCCCAAGATATTATACTTGATAGTAGTACAGTGAGGCATTCTTGCCCCGTAGATGGTCTCCCCCCTCGCGGACTGAGATTATGTTAGGGAAGAGGAATTAGTGACAGCTTCGTCAGGCTACCTAAGGAATCCTGTTGTGCTCGGCAAAGTACTGGGCTGCTGTCACCCAAGACTGACTCGGAAAGTCGTCAGATCGATTGAGTTCGACCCGCCCATGGACACATTCCTCGCCGCTTCGATAGTGGCTCCTTGAGTAGTGCTAGCCAAGCTGAAGAAATTTTGCAGATTGGATTGCGCCAGTATAGCACGCTTCAACGTTTGTTCCTGCAGCACAAAAAGAATAGCCGTCCGTGCAAAGTTGCGTGACTGTTCGGTGGCTTTGAATGTCGTTGCAGATGCCGTTGCGCTCGATGAACTCGATGGGGTCGTCGGGCTCGTAACGCTCGAAGGGAAAATGGTTGTGATAGTGGTTGGTGTTGCAGTAACTGTCGTTGGATCGGTGGTTTTCGTAATGGTGATCGTCGTCTGTACAAGAGATGGAGAACCAGAATAAGTTGTCCAATATGATGTAGGGACTACCATGGCGCTGGAGGTGTAAGATGGGGTTGTAAGCGAGGGCTCTTTGGCTCCTGGAAAGGAAATCGTTACCCCTCCAACAATACGCTTTCCGGCGGATTGGCTATTGAATGTAACGAGGGCGTTTTGAGACTGGCATGATAAATCCGCCGCATTAAATTTGGACAAGATAGTCGAGGCAGTCAGATTTAGTGAAAAGTTTGTCGTTGCATTCAAGATCAGATTCGGGATGGCGTTTCCCAACGTGACATTAGTAAGACTGTTATCTACGGCTGCGAGCGACGTTGTCGTACAACCGTCGGCGCTAGCCGTTTGGCAGATCGACCCGGTAAATCCATTTGAACATATACACGAACATATCCCTTGCGTAATGATGTTCGTTCCTCCATTGGCGCAGTTCACTTGCGCTCGGCAGGCCTCCAAAGACGAAGAAGCTGCTGCTGTCGGTGTATTCGATTCCGTCTTGTTTTTACGAACAACAAGGAGTTCCACAGGGATGACGATAGCCGCTACCACGATAGCCAGTATTATGACGCCCAGTAGTATAGCCCCAGAGAGAGGTAGCCCACAACACCGTCGCTTTTTGTTTTGATTTGAATCCGAGTTCGACCCCGTTCCTCTTCCGTTCACTGGCGAGTCAATTTCCTGCCACTCGGGTCCGAGCAAAGAGGGTAAGGGCCAGGAGTTAACGCTTTGCCTCATGCTATTGCGAGTAGCCGGCGGAGGAAAAGCATTTAGCATGTCCGATAGACGAGGCGTCGGCTGTTCAGATTCGACTGTAATTTGTTAGCAAACTACAATCCGAACGTTCATCCTCCACAGCTGAAAACTCACGGAAAAACTGGTTGTCTTTTTCCGTGACATTCCTTTTCTTGGATACCCCTCCAGAAAACATGTCCAACTCGCCCAACCGACTCCCTGGCCGACGCCCTCTTTCTAAAAAAGTTGCTAGCCTTGTCGCACGTTTGATTAAATCCGGCAGGCTGGTCAAACTGCCTCGGGCTTCTGCGTCCCGTACGGCATTTATATCAAGTTTGGGAGGCCTTCGAAGCAAGGAAAACCTAGCAGGGCGAGGTGAGGGCGTGATTTTATCTAGGACCGAGTTCCGCCTGTTCCCAGCCTCAAGCCCTGTCATGGTGTCTGTCGTGATAGCAGTGCCCACCGTGGAAAGCCTTTGAGATCCCCTTGATGACAACTCTATCTCATCGCGTAACGGGGAGTTGTTGCTTAACTGCTCTGTTGTCGGTCGTGATATTGGCATAACGAATGGCACTACCTCTCCTCTCTCTGAGCTGCTCATAGTAACTATAGACGGCTTCCCTTTCCTCCCAAGGCTGGCGCTCCTGACCAGATCCCTTTCCTCGGTATCATCGCTGAAATTGGACACTGGCTCGGAAATATTATCGTCGAAGAAGACACCATCAGGACTGCTAGTTTGTGGTGAAATGGTACCAAAACTGTCAGGTATTGCCGCACTTGAAGCAAATGAGCCATGAGAACCCTGTGATCGCGACCCGGGACTCTCCTCGGGAATGGGAGACACATATGAGGTTGCAGAATAGAAAGACACGCCCCCTCGTCTTGCAGAGGGAGGAGGGCCCGAGGCGATGGATTTTCGGATGGATGGGTTAATAGTCGGCAGCGGAAAGTCTGGGATAGAGCCGACGGAAGAGAGTTCGGAATATCGTGATGAGCCCGACATGGGCGTGCTCGGACCGGTCATAAGATCTGAGCTGCGGGCCGTATTTCGTGCGCTTGGTGTTTGGAGGAAAACGGGTGTGGGTTCTTGTATTTCGGAAGCATCCAAAATAGACATGTCTTCTTTGGGTCGAGGAGGACGTTTTGGCGGTTCAGCTCTGCCCGGGGGAGGTCGATAGCTTGACACCCCCTCGGGTGAAACCGGCGATGAGAATGGTCCATCTGACGGTCGCTTGGAAAGCGGAGTTGGCTTGGAGATGGCTAACCCGATGGCTCCACTCTTCGACTGCAGCCCGGCTTGCGGCGGCGATTTCCTTCCCCCATTCCCACTCCCGCCTGGCACACGACGTGGTATCATTGATGGCTTCTCTGTCTCGGACGGTGATATGCCTGCCGTCCTGGCCCTGACCTTCGCAATCGATCCTGCCCAGGGTCCATTAGATTGATCCATTCTTCTCCCATTTTGACCCTCGTTCATTTAAAATGCAAAACGAGGACCAGTGCCCATGACATGCATCCAGTTCTATCGTCCGTCTCCTCCTTGCGTTTGCGTCCCGCCTAGATGTGACCGTCTCTCCTCACCACCCGGTATAAGCCGGATCAGAGGCCAGGTTCATGAACGAAATCGACGTCTGAGTAAGATGGCGTGAAAATAGCTTCGTCGTTGTGTATCGGCTCTGTTTGGTTTGGTTTGTGTCCGAACTGGATTTACTCCACACGACCACTGGAGACTCAAAGGCTGTTGAAAAATAAGTTCCGACTGTGCGGAAAATCTGAAACACTTCGGAATCGACCCGACGTATGGCGAACTGGACCTGAGATTGATCGGATGTGACGGTGAATGCTGAACGAAAGACTTCAGCGAACGTACAGAAGTAAAAAACAGCTGACGAAGAGAAACTCGAAGTAAATTGGGATAGGGGTAGCACACTCAATCAAGAGTGAAGAGAACACAGCCCCCTTGCGTCTCTTGCGAATAGCTACTCGCTAAGGGGCTGGTCTACGTTAGTAAAAGGCGGCCACTAATTTCGCTGCTACGAGCGGATGTCTACTCAATTGGGCTGAGACCTTGACGAGGAAAGATCTACACCAATGGGAGATAGCAAAGACTTTACTAGTAGTAAATCAAGACATAAACTCTCATTTCGTGTGTCCTGGTGATGGTGTGGTGGAGTGAAGGAAGTTATGCGGTTGATACCAAGGCCTGGTAGGGAAAACCCCAGCCCCTGCCACGTCCAGAAGAGATACTTTGATGCAATGGCCACATACCTTTCACGTTTCGGGGACCAGTGGTTCTGTAACGATGGCTTGCTGGTCAAAGCTGAACACGACCGCGCAGCACACTTAAGGTATCGGTATAGCTAACTTACTGAGTTCGCTGGCTGGTCGAGCTGTCTTGGTACAGATATGATATGTGTAGGGGAATGTAGCTAAAGGAACCGGAATTAAAAATGAGCCAAGTATTCGACTTTGCCGCAAACACACAAATTACATGGGTACAGGAACATAGGCTCACACTAGTAACCGTGGGTAGAGCAGAGCAATTAGGGAGAGTAGGCAGGCGCGCGAATCACAGCTGTCATAGTCCGTACTCATTGCTAGCGATTGCGAATGTGACTGGGAACAACCTTACCCCTACGTTGCGTTTCAGGTGCACTAAAGCGAACGATGGTGGGATGGATGACAAGGAAATTGCGCGTGCGCGAGAGCCCCTGACAGTTCCGACGTCTGACGAGCCGACGAGGCGAAAACGGGGCAAGAAGTATTTAATCGTGCATCATCTGCTTGACGTTTTACGTAGTTCTTGACTGCCTCAAACTACCGTCATGAACGTAGGTAGGTTAAGGTGGTTAAAGCAACCAAATACCTCGGATGGCTATCATGAGCTGGCCTCATAAACATCCAGCCCTTCAAGAGAGTATGTCTGAGAGTGCTTTGCCATCTGGATTCGGTGCCATCACTCATACGCGACACCCGACATATCATGCAACTGCTGCGTTTTGTCATACCATGGCCAAAAGACGCAATTGATAGTTCATCAATATCCTTGACTTTGAAGAGGCAGCGTTCCTGCACTCTAATCCACTGTACAAACAACATGCGTAAACAAAGCAATGAACGCAATGAACTGCTATCTACCGTGCTGGTGCCACATGTGTAGCTCCGCCTGGCTTGTAGGTGTAGGCAGCTGGATCTGAGAAGAATACGCTGGCGATTACTTGATCAATCATCAACAACCTTCAATTCTAACAAATCCAACTGACTTCCAGGTCGATCCCGGTATAGTCTGGATAGTACTGAAGATTATGTACTATGCTTGAGACTGGGTAACGCGGATATGAGTCCCGGAATACTGCAGATTCTAGATCGGAATAACCTGCAGCGCATACCGCGGCGGCAGCTAGGTACCGGTAAGGTGAACTCTCCTTTGTGGCCTGCCGTATTTGGCCAGCTCGGAGGCGTCAACGTGGACGCCTTACTGTACAAACCGCAGCATCACGCAAGCTTGACTAGCACACTTAAGAAATGAGTTGCTGTGGCACAGTAAGTAGATTGCGTTGACAGGGAGCTTAACTTATCAGCAACACGCTAAACAGGCATCTTCCTGGACCTTGGAGGTAACTCACTGCAACCATCTGCAGATTGCTGGCTTAGCAACACGACAATTTACAGAGAGCCCTTGAACTTCGTACTGGTAGCTCAGCCCCACGTTGCGGATTCAGCCGCCCTGGTCAAGTTCTCAAATGGCCAAGATACAACCCAGCAACTCCCAAGATATTCAAGCTTAGAGGTCTAGATGTCGACTATCCCTCCAGAGGAACGGAGTGCTTGAGGTGCGTGGTGATATGTTCTTACGCTGGCGCGCGATACCAAATCTCCCGCCAATTGGCTCGATTCGTGCGTCAGTGAAATGCTACCACCAGTTTGATTCAGTAAAGCTTAACGCCCAGGTTGCGCGCGGTAACGATTACACTTGTTGCAGCATCAGAGGTACGGATCGCGGCACGTGTCCGTTTTAGATTTTGGTTCAACGTCTGGAGATTTTCAAAACAGGGAACAAAGCAGTGTGCTACCTTGGGTTGGTTGATACCACGGTAGCATGCTCATAGGGCTGTGGTGAGGACCTCGATCTTCATGTTTTGGCTCCAACAGCTTAGCAACGAACAGAAATCGGTGCTAGCGGAGGATTGCTATCGTACGGGCATACTTGCATTGTTGCCCATGCTGTGGGAATTTCACGACCTTGTGTAAGAACTTATTGTGTAATTTTCAGCTGGAATAAATGTGAGAGACGAGGTACGAATCTAGCATGGTCCACTGCCGAGGAGCGGCCCGATACCTAGCCAGATAGGCACGTCGTGAAACACAAGGTTGACGGCTTCCACGAGCTTCGAGAGACGACCCCAATCCTTACCCCTGGCTGAGGCAAGCATTGCTCCGGGCGCCGGCCCAATTAGGGCATGGTCCTCCGCCTACTAGAAACACTCGTACCAATGACTCGCATGCCATTCCCGCAACACGCCGGACCGTTGGGGGTCCCCTGCATACCGGACAGATCAGTCGCGGATCTGATCCGGTATCACGCCGTACTGTACGTACGGTACTTACATGCCACGGGATTTGGTTTTGCCTCAAGAGTGCTCGACAGTCATGGCTTGAAGGATAAGTATTCCACCTCAGTCTCCTAACTACATATTCCGCCACAGACCAACCGATCTAAAGATTGACCATCCTCTGTTACATGCAGGACGCGATATGCGATGGAAATTTTCACCACATTGCTCCCCCGTCCCTCAGCTTTTCGATCCGACGAGGACAGACTCGGTGCTTTCACACCTATCTCCTAGAACATACCACCTGCAGAGCTCGATGATCGGTGCTGAATATTCACAGCTACATGGGAGTATAAAAAGTTGACGAGGTCGCGTGTTTGGAGGCGAGGGGCATAAACAAAAACCCCTGTGGCAAAAAAAAGTGCCGGTATAGTCACGAAGGTAGTTGTACTCAGCCACGTAGGTTTATGTTATAACGCCACCAAATAGAGGGCTTGGAATAAGGCTCCCTGAGAAGTGGAATCAGGCAAGGCTTCCGCGGTCCGTAGGCAACCGTGCAAAAAACTAGAGTCCTAGCCAAAATCCTTGCTTGATTACACTGCCCTGGACCTTCTCTAAGGCGAATTGAAGGCCGTTTTCGTGTCTAGCTAGCTGACTGTAAATTGACGGCTCCATAGTGAGAAACGCAGGACCAATTATATCACGACCGTTTGTGCATGAGTTTCGAAAATCCTTTCACTCATCAATGAATCACCATGGGCCATGTTAGCCAAGGATTTCCAGGGTGATCCAAAGAATACAACGTCCGCTAAGAGACATTTGGAGGGCTTTTATGATTTGAGAAGAGAACGTCAGTACCAAGAATGCGTAAACGGTTTCAATGTATTTCATGCGGCCGCGTTGGAATGATATGAGCTCGTGACGTGGCTTTTGCTGAGGAAGAGGGAGGAACCAATATTCAAACCCGAAAAGGCGTAGAAGAAGTAGTATCGAAATCTTACCACGAACAAGTTTACGGAATAGACTCTGTATTCAAATGATGAGCTGATGCTGCTGCGTTAGGGGTCGTTTTACGGTGCACTCAGTGAACAGTCCTACCGAAGGTGCTCTGTCGAACGGCTCAGCCATCGTTACATGACCACAATGGCTGGCAGTCTGGTGCTTGCCTCGCGCGTTTCGGGCCGCTTGTCGGTCGACGGTGTACATTGCGGTCTATTTCCAGTACCAATACCCCTCTTTTGCAAGCCTTTCTCTACTTTCCACATGAAAACGAGATCTACGCACGGGAATTCTTGGGTGAAGTAATGATCAAACAGTAGCTCTATTACAGATTTCTTTTTGGAGATACTTGGACTTGCTTATCTACTTGGCCCGAAAGAGATAAGAGTCTTAGGGTAACGAGAAATATTTGTCTGATCAGTGTCACAAATAGACCGCGCAGAAGCCGGGCCGCTCGCAACTCGGCGAGCCGAGCTTATCGGCTTCTCGCCTGGTTCGGGTTACTGGACCTGCATACCGCTGAACGACCATGTGGGTTCAACTCTGTCCGGTCAAATTGAACTGAAACCTTATCCTCGCTTAGGCTCATGCTCGTAACAATTGGCTGCCTTTGCTCATACGCAGACATCTTCTCACTGAAGGTGCTCATGAGTTGTTCACTCGCCCCTTCTTCACAGCTCCAACAACTCATCCTGAATTCACAAAAGACGGATCTTTGCGGCAGTGTCAACTTAACGACTGTTCATGATCTAGACTTCCACATGAATAACGAGCTTTGATATCTCACATCCTATCTTACCACGAGGAGAACCTTTTTCAATTTCGTGATTTCAAACCCCTACACCATCAAACATATCAACGGTAAGAGCAACAAGCAAAGCTGTAACTGCATCTAGAAGTGTCTGTATGTCCAGCTTCCTGTCGTTACAAAATATCATCGCACGCCCCCGTGGATCTGTTTGTTTTTGTTTTGCTTCGATCGGTTCCTGGAAAGGCATTGGAGGACCAGTCTGCGCGGACATCGTTGAGATATCGTTATCTTAAATCTGCATCGCTAATCCAGCCTTGTGATGAGATCCATCGCCAAGCCAATATTGGAAAAAGATTTGGGGCGTCTGTGATGTGGAGTCGATTTACTATAATATCGCAGTCAGTCCCTACCTATGTACATACAAACTCACGTAGAACCCCACCCGCCGGGCCACCCGAGTGCAACACCCGTTGACTTAGTTCTATCATGAGTTATCTAGGAGTAGGAATTGGTCTGCCCGAATGAACCTTGTTGCTCCGAAAAGCTGTAGAACCATAAGGGGTGTTGGAAGTGCTTGGCCCGGTAGGTGTTGTTCTACGTGAGTCAAATCACGTCCACGAAAAAATTGTCGCTCACAACTTCTTCCCGAGACAGCCCCTTTTGAAGCTTACCGGTAATTACTGCAGCTGGGACATGCCGTATCGGTCCCGCTATACCCGTAGTCTGATTGATTTCTGCCTAGCACCGACAACAATACCTCACCGGCCCCATATTTGAATAAGATGGCTATGTGTTTCAAACTTAGCACGACACACAAGTGCATAACTGGTGCATTATATAGAGAATCATGTGCTGCTCCGGGCGTGACCTACACGGATGACATCCTACTGTAGGCAATAGACCAGACGGAAAACAGCTGTGGATGGCAGAGTAGCAGATGGGATGCTTGCACGAAACAAAACACAAGCATGAAGCCAAGCCGGACTGATTCGGGAGGTTCCATCCAAAGCGCTTCCGTGATAGGCTCCGGTGGTGCTCGCGAATCAAATGTTCATGGGACCAGTATTCACAATGCGTTTAGCTGAACGACAAACAGAAGTTATGTGCTGCGCTGAGTCCAGCGTCGACCCGGTTGCACGCTGTTGTCGGATGGAACAATTCGTCCGTTCTTCTCTATCTCAATGTGTTTTGACCTTCAATCTTGCATTCCAGAACGAGCGAGACATTCTGGTTGATAAAATGAGCTGAATAGTAAATGCAATTGACGCAAAGTGCGGAGAATCATTCGGCTTGAGAGCGAGACAATACGTTGCCGGTACGTTAACGACCATATCCATAACCAAGTGGAGAAAAGTGAAGAAGCTGTGGCTCACCGTAATACTTGACCTCCATTGCAAATAATTTAACGCTGTGGATGGCCATGATCGAAAAAACAAGGAGAAGGGCGTAAACTCTGCAAAAAGAAAAAAAATCATGATGAACTGTCAAGTTCATCAGGAAACAGTGGTATTGGAGCGGCAGGTGATCGAAACCTGGACCTCTCGCAGGCGATCCGAAGATGCAAAGCGAGCGCTCTACCACTGAGCTACAGCCCCGGGAAGTGCTAGTCTCCGCTTTATCGTGATATCCATCGACAGTTATGAGCTTACGAGCGGTCCCCATTGGAACTGCCTCACGTGGAGGACCGTGCGCGGGATTCGAGCCCCAGTTTGTGAAACATTTCCACTTCGATATAAGTATTTTTTTTTGCAGGTAATATGACGTTCATTTGCAAAAGGAACATTGTCTTGAATGGAATTTAAACACAGAAGATAATACCGGAATTTATCTGATACACATGATAGCCCACGCGCCTTGCAGTGCCGCTTACGCACCAGTATCCAATGCACCATGGCCCCAATCGAAAACTTGCTCGTCACCACTCCGGTCAAGCAGACCGACTTGATGCCCTCTCACACAAGAACGGTGGGTTGTGACTATAATAATAGAGCGAGCCCGGCATCTCTTGTTCCGCTGCGCCAGAATGTTCATCAATGCAGAACCGGCACTGCGCCGCAAGCCGCAATAACTAGGGTAGCTGAATGCAGTTTCTTCAGAAGCAGAAACGCGGCGAGAAAGGAGATCAGCTCAACAGCATGTTGTGCCCAGGTCGATTCTCTTGGACAGGCTCTGATGTCTAGCTCCTACGGCAGCATGGGCAATGAATATGACATCCCCAAAAATACACTGCAGCTGTTGGTATCATGGGGTCTGCGCACATATGGGTCAACTGGTGCCGTACTGATGGAGCATGGAGAAGACGATGCTACGGAAGAGTGGGCTCTGTTTGGAGCCCCATAGGTCCCGTCGGTGTGCATTTCGCTGGACCTAATATGTTCCTACCGAGTATCTCCCGTCAGCAACGGCACAGATAAGTTAGGTGTGAGATTGTCGACTGCCTGAGCGGAGCTGTGTGCGTCAACATACGAGAGGTACCGCCATGACCAAGATCCGGTGACATCATCCTTCGCGACCCTTCGTAGTAACAGCACAGGGAGCGTTGGACGATAGTTTAGTTACACATCATACCGATGAAAGGGGTCATAACGAGCCTCAAGGAATACTCGGATATCTAGTTCCATGGAAACGCGTCGTTGAGTCTGTCACCTAGAAACTCGCCCAGAGAGCCCGTCATCGTCAATTTTCCCGAAACATGTATTGATTCTCTGCAGGCAGCAGCACATGAGCAGACAGTCTAGAACTTGATTGCAAAAATGATACATGATAGAAGTGTGTCGGATTCTTTCAGTCCCACGGTGTGAACATACGTACGGGTTGCAAATGCATTGAATAGAAGATGATGGTTAAAAAGAAGACAGCTAGCTACATCGGAGCAGACCCCTTTTATCCTTCAACATCTTGGTCCCCCCAAGCATCCTCTGGGTAGTCTTCGAGACATTTCCAAAACCATTGACTGGCTGTGGCAAACACCCCCTTCATCCCCCTCCCTGCGTGCCGCGAAGACTGTACGGGAATTGTTATTCGGAAGCAGCCTCTACGACGAACATGCTGTGGGAGTACAAGAACCATTGTCTCGAGCAAGAGGCTACGGAAGCAACTGCCAAGACTCAATAAACTTGCGCGGATGAGGTCATGGCGAGCCTGGGGGGATATAGAGCATGGCTCAATACCAGAACCCTCCCAATACCGGCCGGTACTATGGAATTCGAATTCCGGTGACCAGAATCGCGAAAATCTCACATCCAACCCACATCACCTCCCCACGACATCTTAAACTTGCCTGAAGAAATCCACACGCCGACATCCCGCACACGGTCAGAAGCCACAAGCAACGAAACACAAGCAGCCGATTTATAGAGTTTAATAATTTTTTTGGGGGTACTTTCTTATGTTCACCCATGCCATGGTATCCCCTCGCTCCCGGCTACCGATCCATCCATCCGCCGATCCATCCGTAAACTGAATGATATGTTCCACACAGTACCGCTTACCTTTCCTTAAACTACCATAATCCGCCGTCACCCCTTTCAGCCACTGTGAATGCCCTGGATAAAAAAACCGGATGCGCCTATTTGCTCCCCCTGATCCCCCTAGTGCGAAATATACCCGGTTGCCGCATATACGAGATGATCCCTTCCTTCCTTCCTTTCTTCATTCCTTGCATGCCGCTTAAGAAACCGAGCCTTCGCTGCTCATATACCCCATTCATGTCCATCCCCCCGCCTTCACCCCTTGGTCCATCATTGTTGCCTCCATCCATCCATCATACATCTGGCTGCATCAAGCAACCCGCATTTTAGCTCAACAAATCTCTTCATCTCGTTCGTCGGACTTTTGCGTTTCGTTCGTGAAAAAACGCTGCAAGCAAGACGCTGTGCCCTCAGTCATCTCCTCGATACTCCGGCAACCCCCCTCCCCTCCCTCCTCCTAGAACGTAGATGTAGAACAGAAACGAAGAAAAGAAAAGAAAAAACCCTCAGCAATAACAACAAACAACGATAAAAGTGCACAAAAGCAGTAAGCCTCGCTGTAAAGAAATACGCCCTGATGAACTTTCCTGCAAAGGGAAGTTCCGATATCCACCCCTGCATACCACGTAGCGAAAGAGAAAGAATTGAAAAAAAAGACCCAGTTGGACTCCTAGTCTGTGTCGGCGTCTATCCATGAAAACACAGCTAAACCGCTTTTTGTCCGCTTTGTTTCGTCCGATGAATTGATCAACAACAACTCCATATCATACCTGCCACACTGTTGTAACATAAAAGGATAAGCGGTCCGCGTCCATGGATCGCGGGGGGATAATAACAAAACGAAATGATAAAAAAACACTTTAGAAATACTTCATTTGTTCTTGAAAACCCCCAAATTGGAGGTTGTCGGCTCAGTCAGACACCACTCTCCTGATGATCTGCCGACTCAAACTGACTGCGCGTCAAATTGGGTAAGATGAAAACACCAGCTCAGTCTTGATGTTTTCCGTTCACCGTGTTCGGACGTGAAATGACTCGATTCGATGACATTGCCTTCGAAATTATGCTGGGTAATGAGATATCAGATCGACACCTCGCTCCGATTCGTTTGTGCTACTACATGATCCGGGTGTTGTTCGCAAATCATCCCATAGAAAGCTCGCTGCTGGCCTGTAATTCGATGGAGACTGCACAGACCGTCGCTTAGGCTTGAGCGGTTCTCTGTCGATAAGCTTCTTCTCCCGATATACCTGGGTAAACTTCCATTGCTTCGAGAGAGAGACTTGCTAACAGCACAAGAGTGACGAAATCCTCTAGCTTGTATCCACAAGGTACATACACTGTGTTCCAAGCCTAGTCCAATAAAGTGCAAGCCAAAGCAGGCAAGACACCACCCCTCAGAACAAACGATCGTGCACGGTCAGAGCAGCTGTATCCAAGAGAACTTGGGATACTTGTCGAGGTAACGTGGCAGTTCAGTCGGGGATCATCGAGAGCTATCCTCCTTTCCGCTCCGAATCGTTCTTCGGCATGGCTTCACTCTGGGGATACATCTCGGTCTTGCCCTTGGTGTCCCCTATCTTCTTCTTGCCCTTGGATATCTTCTGCCATCCCCCGCCGTTGTCACTCTCGCTCTTGGCTCCACGCACATGGCCGTTTTCCCTTGCAAGTCCGTTAACCCTGGGGTTCGGTAAAACAGCAGCGTCCTCCGTGGATGATTTCGCAGCTGAAGCGCCTTTGCGCTTGGTCTTGAGCGAATCGGGATCGGTTCCTCTGGCGGACGCCGGCCCGTTGGACCGATTCTTAATCGGTGGGTTTGGGCCGTCGAGCTTGCGAGTCATAGTTGGTGAAGGGGTGCGAGTCTCGTACACTGGAGACAAGTTACTCGTGGCCAAGTCCAGATGAGCCATCAAACCGCCAGGATGCTGCTGAGGTTGGCCATAGGAAGCTAGTGTAGGGACCGATCCCCGTGCGACAGCACCGTACGTCATGCGAGGGAAGAAGCTTTCCTGGGGATACATCATGCCCGCTTGGTTGGCAACCGGATTCGAAGCGCTTGTAGACCCTTCAACAACTACAGGACGCTCTGACGTGGCAGAGTCAGAAGTAGTAGAAATCGAAGATCGTACAGATCGTACAGATCTGGTGTCAGCTTGAGACATGCCGTTAGACTGATGATGCATACACAAAGGATTATCAAAAGCACCATCTATCGCGAACGCATCTCCCATTGGTGGACGGCTCAACATGGTTCCAGCACTGATGCTGGGCGGCTTGTAATCAGATCCATTCACTACCACTGGCTTCGCCTCCGAACCTGGGCGGCGAACGGCACCGGAGCAGGAGGCAGATGCGAGCGCGGCCGAGCTGGTGCCAGCCGAGAAGGCACGACTATGGCCGAGAGGCGAGGGAGAACGTGATGTACTCTTTATTCTATCCATGATAGCTTGGGGAATTTGATCGGAGGAGAGTCTCCTCCCATCCTGGTCTGACGGTTGAGCGTGAGGGCCAATGTCTCCGAAAGCCGGCATTACGCCAGGCCCGCGGTCCATCCGACTGTTCGGGCTAGGCGTCAAATGGTGATTAGAATTCCTGTCTTCCCCTGGTGGCGTGCGGAAAGATGTGTCTGGTTCGACGTCCTTGCCTTCATCCTCCGGCATGAAGCTGATGGGGACACCATTCACGTGCCGCGCCGGGATGCCCGTGGCACCATTGACCGCGACCGGTACACGACTTGAGTTCAAGAAGCCTGATGAGGCCTGGGCGACGGACATGCTTCTAGCAGCCGGCTGAGAATGGGACCTCATGGTGCTACCAGGAGTGATGTTGCCTGGCTCGCTTGCCGCAGACGATCGATGTGAGCTTCGACGAGAATCGTTGGTGGGATTCGTGACAGAGGGTGATGTTGGGTAAGTGAAGCCGTAGTAAGCTGGGTTTTGCTGCAATTGCTGCCAGTACAACATCTCAGGGCAAAGAGGGGCCGTCATGGGCGGTGTGTCGAACGAATTGGTCCGCGAACGCTCAGTGGATGAGGGCTGAGCTTGAGAGCCATTCGCCGTGGGTATCCTGTGAGCATGGGCTACAGAGTAGGCTTGCGCTGCTTGAGCTTGCGCTTGCGCTTGGCCTTGATATGCCAAAAAGCGCAGATGATTCTCATGCATCTGCATCTCTCTGAGTGCATTTTCTTGCAGCTGCAGCCCCCTCAAGGTCTGGGTAAAGGCTTCAGGATTGGTCATGTACACGGCGTCCTGCGTAGTTGGGATGAAGGGGTAGCCTGGGTAAAAGACAGGATTACCGTTGGCGTCAAAGGCTGCCGACGCAACTGACGAGGGGCCTGTTGCGTTGGTTGCTGATGTCCTTCTGGAGTTGCCGTGATTGTTGTTGTGGTGGTTGTTGCGGTGTTGCCCTTGTTGTCGTCCTCCGCGAAACCCGCCGCCTCGACCGCCCCTACTGTGTTGCTGGGACGCACTACGAACCATGACTGGTCGTGGCGCTGGAGCAGGTTTTTGCCAGAATTTCTCCTCTTCTTTTGGAAAATCGTACTGTTCGCAACACTCGTGCAATTTACCGTCTGCCAGAAGATCAAAACCCCGCCTTAGTTCTTGGTGAATACCCCGAAAAGATGTGTCGTCAGCAGTGTTGCCCAGATTTCGCATTTTTGTGAACGGCTCCTCCACACACAGCTGATTGTTGGTAGCCAAGTGCCAGTGCTTCTGCTCCGTCTTTTTCATCAGTCTTCCGAGCCTGACCGACAATGCGTGTTCGCCGTAGTCGAATTCATGCGCGTAGAATCGAAAGAACTGGAAGAGGAGCTCTCCCAAGCTTGATTCGTTTCGATTCCCAAACCCATGCAGCTTGCCGATGTCATCAGCAAAGGGCGCAATGCTGTCTTCGACCTTGGAGTGATCCTCAGAGTTCGAAACCTTTTGGTGAGGTCGTTGGTGGAGTGCCGGGACAACTGGTGGCACTCGTAGCTGAAGAAAAGCAATGATCATGCAAATCCACGTATATGAACTTAGCGTGCCCCCAAACGCTACAAAATCGTGTCAGCAGGTGGAGGTTATCCCAGGGGTAGCCTTAGCGTAGGCCAGCTATTTTAGTCTTGACGTCAACCGTAAACGTACCAGCATCATTCACAATTCTCCGCCGCGTCCAATACTTGATGATCATAGCCAGTGGACGCACGCGCTCATCGATCTCGACGTAAGTACGAATCATACGAGTATTCTCGAGGGCCAGGGTATTATTAACGTTCATGTCGCACGCAAGCTTCAGCTCCGGGTCCCAAATTTTCACTATGGGGACCTTTGCGGACGAAACGCACACCACCTTCTCCATTCCATCTAGTTTGCGTGTAAGCATACGTGGCAAGCCCTAAAAGCTGGTTGAGGACAATGGAGATATAAAATGTAAAGAGGATGCGTACGTCTGGCGAGGAGATCTGCTAGTATGCAAACCCCCTCTAATTCCTTCCATGGAGTCGTGATACAAATATCCACTGCATTGAAATTAGCAACCATGGTAACCTAAAATCAAGTGTTACAGTAGTGCAAGAAGATTGGTATACAAACCATCTGAATCGTCCGAGCACAGCATGTTGCCCGACGATCCAAAAAGATGGACTCGGATATTATGCCCCGGCCATGTGTCATTCAACAATTTTTCCAGTTTCACCACGAGTTTCTTTCGATTTTCCTCAACTTCAGTTGTAGGCTTTAATCGGTCGTACAACTCGCGCATGTCTGTGGTTAATTTCCTTTCATCATCCTCTGACAACTTGCTCTTTATCTTTGACAGATCTGATTTCTCCAACCTGTCACTCCCAATGCTATAGGGCATCCTCCTCCGTGATCGCTCGGGGATCGTCTCGTACTGACAGCCCCCATTTCTTGGGGGCAACGGCCGCAGGGATGGCAAATTCCCGTTAGTTTCGGAGTATGCAGATCGCGGGGAATGTCCCGGGTTGGCTGTGGGTGACGGCTCACGCGATTCGAACGAAAACTTGCGAGCATGCTGGTGAGGGGTTGAGGGCACTGAGTTTGAGTGTGTTTGTTGGGGCAAATTGGATAGATTCGGGGGTATGGACGAGGCACCTGAAGGGCGGGAGGTTGACATTTGCAGCTGACTTTGTGGATGTCTCTGGGATGGGGTGTGATTCGTGGTTTGGCTTGGATGTTGTTGCTGCTGCTGCTGTTGATGGCTTTGACTCTGACGGTTGCTACTTGAGGCAACATCAGCCATCGTTTGCTTCTTAGAGGGCGGCATCTTAACAGAACTGGCCGTCGTAAACTCGCGTCCTGTTGTTATAAGTCCACGATCGGATCTGTTAGTGTAGGTATCGGGTGAGCATCTATTCCCATGGCAGTTCTGAGAGCCGTGTCTCGCACGAGGCGAGTCCTGATTCGAGATATCCTTTCCGCGCGTTCTGGCCCCCACGTGGACGCTTGAAGTGGATAGCAAGGGGGGTAAAGGGGGCGTGTGTAGCCCTCCTCCCCGTCCCCGGCTGGGTGCAATCAACTTGTTATATTGCAGAAGTTGTGCGTGATACAGAGACGACTGATGAGGAAATAAAATAGGAACTATGGTCAGGTCAATATGCGCCGGTATTCCGGCTGTTGGCGTTTCAACTGCGGGCGACGCTGGTGAAACTACGTTCGCAGCCGGCGCAGTGGCAGTGAGACGGGGTACCGACGGACTATTTGCTCGCGAGCGTGTCCACAGCAATTGAGGCGGAGTCGGTTGAGAGTAACGATGTTTAGAATCTATCGATGTTGTCCGGACGTCCATGAAACTATCGGCCCTTTAAAAAGACACACCGTGGTGCCTAGGGAAAATAGCCGACTGTTGCAGCCCCGAAATGATGTCAAGCTGATCCTTAATATCCCACAATCGTATATCCTCCCTTTGCGGATGTTTGGGCAAACTGTAGTTTGTAGTCTTGGCCTGTCGTGTTGACGTCACAGTCTTGTCTTTTCCAAGGCACAAAATGGATGCCCGTATGCGGCAGCTTCAAGTAGGTTGTCACTTGTCGGTGGCTGGAGATTCCTTGGTCCTGATTGATTCTTGCTTGTATATACTCGCGGCTGGTGGCAGTGGATCCCAAAGCACGCGTGCGCAAAGATTGGTAAATGAACGAGACAGTTGGCACAGTTGGTAGGTGAATGAACGAATGAACGAATGAACGAATGGATTGCCGTTTCGCTTTCGCTTGATCGATTGAATTGGATTGAATTGGATTTGTCAAGATACCTATGTTGTCAGGTGTCGGTAGAATCGCAGGTCCTTCTCAGGCTTTCTTGATACCCCTCAGATGGCATGTATTGACACGGTTTGCGGGCTGCGTGGCAAGTCAAGGTACCGGTACTGAGACAACAACGGACAACTTGCTAACGGTAGCAGAGAAAGGGCGCGATGAAATAGTGGTTCTCTTAAACAAGCTGACTGGCGTTGAAGAAATGTTCAGTGGACGTAGACGACAGCATGTGTCTCGGACAGGCGCTATTGCATTGCGGGCCAGTAAAAATCGCGGAGGTAAAAACAGGGAGTGCTTGACCACGGACGGGCCAGACGTCAGAAATTCGTGAACTATCTAGATAGAAATATTAGGACAGCTGCGGCGACAATGATTTGCGATTGGCGAACGATTGAAACAAGATCCCCACGATTCGTATCGCCGTGAGTGCAATCTGAATGAGGCAAGCTTGAGCCTTGAAAGACAAGCGGAATACAGTCTGATGCTCAAGCGACGAGAGGGCCGGCGGTAGGGTGGCAGGGGACGAACGACAAGCCGTGAATCTACTATCTAGGGGAAAGCAAGCGATTGAGAAGAAAGTGAGAGAGAAGCCACAATATCTTGTCGTTATGATGATTCACCCTTCGCTCGCCACATTGTCGCTGGTCGTGGAAGTGTGAAGGTTGGCGTGGGTGTAGGTATGATAGGCCTGGACTAAAAAAATTCCGGTTTGTCCGGTGACGGACAAGACGCGCAGGGACAGGCGAAGAGCTTGCGAGATACCGACTGCCTTTGCAACATCCGACGCCTGAATCGTACTCACCAACTCTGAACTCTACCGGTAGTAGCAATGGTACCGCGAAAGCTATCGGGCTTGCCGCTGGTGCCGGTTTGTAGGTACGCTGTTTCGTGGGGATGGACGATCGAGTATGCGGACGGAAGGAGCTGTGGGCTCGAGGACGTCACTTCAGTTGGCTGCTTCGATATTCCGCGCGGCCTGGGAACCAGAGACGACTGATCTTGGCGAGGCGGTTTCTTGCTGAACTGGCAACTGGCAAAAACGTTGAGCGCGAGGAACTGCCTGAGTGACAACCTCGAAATCAGCGCGACAATGATTGGTACACTGGGTGGCGGTAACAGAAACAGTAACAAGACTGATTCGAGAATCAATTTCTCGACAAAAGCCTCAAAGCTACCAGGCTTATTTCCCCCTACCGCCTTCAATCGGTACCGTCGATGTTCACCTTGGGGGATTTGCTTTCCCCAAAGCGTTCCGTTCCAGGCAATTTGGAACAGCCCTAGTTGGACAATACGCACTGGTACGGTAGATGATGGCTGCGGACTGACAATGCCCTGTCCCCAGTTCACAGCCAACGAATAACCTTGGCCCTTGAAATGTGTAGGAGTGGAGAATGACTGAAGGGGTTTGATAGCTTTCCGTCATGGAAGCATGGGGTGGCTTCCGTCAGGATTTCCAGTCATCGCATCAATCAGCGAAGATGCTCTACTAGGTACAGGAGATTACTGCTGTGTAATAAAACAATCATGACTGTTTGGTACCTACTGGTAGGTATTGGTTTTTACAAATCATCCCCTATGCTATGAAACGTGCCTGCCCAGGGCTGGACTGGCTCGGCCAGAGCCCGATGGCAAATTCGCTACATGCAGGCCCGTTTACTCGTACCAAAATTGAACAACGATCAGTTACGCTGTCGGGACACAAGGAAAAGAATTTAATTGGCGTTCAAACTTAGCCCGTGGGATGTCATACACGCGCCCTCCAATGACAACATCGGGGAAGTCCTATTGTGGAGAAGTCGTTCATGATATCATAACTCCGTCCACCTTCCAGAGCTGAGATATAACTCTGCTTCCGCCCTTAGGTGGTCGCTTGTCCTTGCCAACCCCAGGGGGGCACCTTTCACAGCCTAGGGATTTACGCGTTGTCAACTAACAGTGGGCAGACAGAATTCGTCTGTGTGCTGCCATTTCTTCTGGTCAGGCACTACATAGTCACAAGATACTTCGTTAACAAAAAAACACGGTATCTCCCATACCAAGGCCGAAGTTGGGTGGAACCCAGAGTCTGTGAGGGGGAATTGCCCCCAAGTCTGTGTCAACCCGACCATCTGCACATCTCCCATGATCTCCCGCAGCCGCTGGGACATTGACCACCACACGCTGCCGAGAGGGAGGTACTGCGCTCTAGTGGGTCCAATAGAACGGAAGGAGACGCCATGGAGATCAGGTACCGTACCTGAGAAACGTGCACACGGGTTTTCTATCCATTGGTTTTCTCGGTAAATTGGACAATCAAGATTAATCTGGCGCAAGCAGCACACGTTTTACGCGCATGGTTTTCCAGCAGATCTAGGCCCGATTGGCGAGACCATGCATTAATCGAGGCTCTTGTCCCCGCTTGAAGCTGGCATATACGTGAGATCATTGAATGGTGTTTGATATGCGGGTCACTAGTTCGCTTCATTCCGTGTCAAGAATAACAAAGGTGATGCGAAACCTCCTTTTCTAACCCTACAGGTACCGGTGGGTATGGCCTTTCAATCCGCCCTTCTACCACAATAATTACATATTATCAACGCATCAATTAGCTCCATAAACATTCATTCAACATCACAACATTTTATCTCCCAGACAGCGTTTGTCGTGCGGCGGCGTTGAGGCGAATCTTAACCGGGGAGGTTAGAACAATCAGCCCCGTTTCATTCCCAACTGCTGGTACCATCCTGGTGCCGGAATGGTATTCCCGTGCTCTCGAACCACTTGCTGATGTGTCCAGTAACTACATTTTCGGTGGCTAACATTAGCTGCTTCACTCATTCCGTCTGTCGTTCTTCACCGAGATCCCCCATGTGTTCTGCAGGAACCTTTGCTAGTACCGGTATCTACCAAGTCCCGCCCAGATCAAGCTCCACGTATTGTGGAAGAGAGTCAGCAATGTGACGCCATCCGCAGTGTAGGGGACATTTAGAGTTCCACGACAGTGTGGTTACCTCATTTCTATTCAGGTCGACAGCAGTAGGTAATAGTATGAATGTGATCATTATCCCCTGGACTGCGGACGAACTTCGGCATACCCTCAAATTTGGGTGTCCCAAAGTCCCTTTCCAGTCCAGGGGAGAGAGCCACGAACCAATAGATATCTCCTCAAGAGTAAAACTGCCGTCAAATTGCGCATGAGAATGTCTGTAGAGTCTTGGTTGACAGTAGTGTGTCGGTAATCACGTTTGAGATTATTATCCTCGCTAGTAAAGTCTGCAGGGGCATGAAATACTGGTACGCTACTTCACGACCTGTTTGGCACGTCATGTACGACATCTGTTTAGCTATAAAGGAGGTTCACGATGAGGCCGGATATCTGGCGGTACCTGCGGCCATCTCACGTTTCCGATCCTCACTTAAGTTCCAGCAGCATTTGAACGCTGCTTTGGATGAATGTCCTGTCAGATAACGTAACAAACTCGCAGTGATTTTACAATGCTTCGTGGAGTTCTCTGCAACATGAGAGACGAGCGCAAAGCCATAGGAGTGGAGATAGTGAACGTTGTGAATAAACGGCGCTCGGATATAGACTATGACACGGGATCTGGCAGGTTCACCTTTTTAGGTCACCCGCATGTCCAATTTGACCCCAACATGGATTCTATAGGATATCTTGAGCCAGCCAATGGTCTAGCTCGAAATTATAGAACATCGTGAGAGTGAATGTTCCGCGCTAGCATTTCATACCCCCACAGACTATCCTTCGTTCCGTTCAAATACTCGAGCGAGAAGGCAATTTTCTTACCCACATGATACCAATACGGGGATATTGCGTTCAAGTGTGATCTTACATCCGTTTGTCCGAAAAGAAAGACACCCAAAATCAATCAAATGGTGTGAATTTACGGAGCAGAGGGTATAATTTCGGTAGAAGGTGGTGCTACGCTCGCCATGGATGCGTGAGAATACAAAAAAGAACGCGTTTGTGAAATTCCAACGGATCGCAGATTATACACTGCTAACACGCCAGACCAGGTCAGAATAGTGCATCAACTGGTCGAGTAACATTAATATGTCGATTCCCCTCGACACGCGGTGACTCTGGAACCCTCTAACAATGCACAAATCAAACTGTGCCTCGAGAATCGGACATGATCGCCTCGAATCGACGAAATTTTAGCTCATGAGAGTGAATTTGGTTCTTATTCATAGACTAGTTCAGCGTTGTATCTACGTCTCCAGCCGGTCGTGAACCAGCCTCGGCTGGATCATCAAAGCACAGATCCCCATGATATCCCAGATGGTGGTCTAAGACCATAGCAGGAAGCTTATCTAATAACATGCTGTTTCTTTTCCATGCATCAGGGCTGACATCCACCAGTTCCTCCCCACACTCCAAACCGCCGGGAGATTTTCTATCCCCATACACTCTGCAACCGTGCGAGTTGGATTGCTGGTCGTGATCCCACACCAACATTGCCGGGGCCGCCGTCTATGCACCGCATATTAATTGTTGTTAGTTGTCGATCTAGTTCAAGCCTATTCCCCTGTTGCCTGCTCGTGAGATCCTCGCACCAGAGCGCCACTCTCCCGTAATGAATGCTATGCGACTGTAAAAGTACGTCCTGTGGACCACGATCCCTCGTGATGGACAGACATCGTAACCAGGCTGTGTAGCCGCAAAGCGCTTTCTCACGCGCACGTGATCTGCGTAACATAAGCAGGACCCTGACATGATCCAGACTTACCCCTGATGTTTCTCAGCCTGCTGGGATAATGGGTGCGTTATTTCCAAGTCAGCAATGGCAGAGCCCGGTGATGGCTCGTACTGCAGTGTTCATATCCTGGCTGTCGAGTTTTTGGATTACTGTGTTTGAGTTGACGTGTATTTTCAAACGATCAACCCAGTTAATTGCTGTTGCTTCTCGGCAATAAGTACAGTATATTTGTAACAATTAACACTTTGATAGAAAAAGTATTCCAAGACACCACTGCCCGACCGCCGCACATACCTTTAATCTCACGCTCTATAACCCAGATATGTAGCTATGAGTGTCTACCTATGATCGATCCACCGTGAGTCATTCACCAGCCTCATGATCCCCTCTTTCCCCGCGGCATCAAGATGCAGGCACTTAAAAGCTCGACCAAGCAACCCGTGCTCTATCGAGATATCCATCTCTCGGCCATACTCGCCGTTAGGGAGGAACTATTGCTCTATATGACGAGAGTTACGTTGGCTTGTTAATATTAGCTCCGGCGGTGCTCCGGGGTCAGGTGTCGCTCTGTGGGCTGAAATCTCTCCGAACGGAAACGACAAGGTGGAGGATGCCATACTTGTATCGAGCGCTCTCTCCACATCTTCAAGCTTCTGGTCCAGGGCCCAGTGGTCACACAGCATGATTTTGGGTGGGCAAAAGTGCTCCCACATCCACCTCCATATTTAGGTGTAATTTTCAGTTATATTTCATAAATTTAAGAGGCTAGCACTGAATGCAGGGATATATCACACAAGTCCCTAACACTGTTAATAAGCGGCGATAGTGAGCAAGACCAGCCGAGGACCGGAAACATGTCTAGGTACCTCAGAAAGATCGATAGCATATGTGTGAAGGGGGCACAATGATTGCGCCTAGAACGCCAAAGCATCTAATTTGTATGGTACATGAGCTCCCATCGATAATTAGCGAAATCAATAAGCGACAGTTCCGGACAAGGTGTGCAAGACCGCCGTCCAGATCCAAGGGGAAAAAGAAAGTGACCTATGTATGGTTGCTTGAGTTAACCATTGTAGAAACTCCCGGATTGAGGATCATGAGAACAGACCCACCACCACCACCGGTGGTATTTGAGGCTACGCATCCATCGAGATAGGAGGCAGCTTCCTTCCGTCATCATCAATGCAAACCACAAGCCTGTTCCTATGTCTACGCAGACTTCAACCTGTGACCGTACTAACTATCGTACTGCACTCTGCGAGACCTATTGAAATACCTGCCAGAACCACGATGACCTAAAAACGAAAAGGTCCGACACGGTATGGAAACCGGTATCCACTGCCGAATTCCCAAACCAAAGCACACCGAGATGGCAGATGTATTGCTGACAGCTGATGCACAGCTCACCCTTGTCGTGATACCATGAATTTATTGCAGCGTAACGGAATGTAGCCCGCGGGCTCCTACGACCCTACTATTCCACTTTTTCTTGGAAGGGAAAAGGGGTAGAGTATTGGGTTCCACCAATAAACAGATAGATCTGCCCCAATAAAAAACGCGATCAACAGCACGGTGCCAATGATTACTCGCAACAAGGCCACGGCTCTTGAAACACGGACATTTCATTATCGGGAAACGCAAACGACAGGAATGTGTTGGTCCATCATCTCACACCTTGATGCACGTAACACTTAAGGTCAAGAAAACCACAAAAGTTCGAGCCTCTTCCCGCGTTTTTTAAAGTTCACGGTTTTGATGCCGGTGTTGTAGCGTGTACCGGTAGCCGTCTCAAAGCCTCTCTGCCCCTGTCTCATCCTCCACCCCTGGCCCCTCCGCGCAACCCAGGGTTTTGCAAACTGTTGTTCGCGATCTGTTCTCAACCAATCCAACGAGTATACACAACT
>JAOYMO020423836.1:0-24162 GCA_025802455.2 Iodosphaeria phyllophila | reverse complement strand
CGGAGCGGGCGATTTCGAACCCTACCAAGCCGTAGCTCTTGAGGTCTTCGGTTACCTGCTCGTCGGTGTAGTCAACCGGGAAGCTGACCTTTGCCACTTGTTGGGAGTCGTTGCGCTTGGTACGGCCTACGCGCGCCTTTGTCGGTGCTTCTTTGCCGTCCGCAGAACGGATCACCGAGAACGGGCGCTGGTTAGCCGGGCGTTTGACCACGGAAATGAACTTGGCATTCTCGATGCCGGTGATCTCCATGCCTTCGACCGTACCAGTGTCACGGCGCACGTTTCGGGTGCGTTGTAGCTTCATGTTTAATCCTCCACTACTTGGTAGCGATGTGTGTGATTGTCTGCCGTGCCCGTGAAGGTGTGGCTTACGATCGGGTGGTAATGGTTGTCGGTAATGCCCGTGCCGCCCGAGATTACCTGCTGGTCTTCACCGACTACCACGGTGAACGTATGGGTGTGCCCGTCGAACGGGTCCGGCTCGGTGGTGCCTATGATAGTCCGAATACCAGGGCTTGTGAAAGTGGCTTCGTGATAGAAGACATCTGCCTCGAACGAGAAGCCGTTAAGCTCGTTGTCCAAGATAGCTTGCCAGACGTCATCATCAGTAATTTTCAGCCCTACTACCCATGCCCCTTCGATGAAGTCCGGGTCGTTGGCGCGCGCGATAAAGCTCTCGACGACGTAGCACTTGGTACCGTCTACGTCCACGTTATCGTGGCCGATGTCGATACCGTACCCTTGGCGCGCGAACTCGTATGCACAGTTACGCACGCTCTCGGGGGTCATGAAGTCGTTGAAGGTATTCAGCGTGTTCGGCACAAGGATCTCGCCGTAAACGATCTGCTCGAATACCTTGTCCTCCCGCACTACAAATTGCTTCTCGACTACCTTGCTCATGCTGCGATCACCTCGGCCTCTGCGCCGTTCTCAGGGCGCTCGAAGCCGGGGTTACCCGTCTCTTCAGTGTCCTTAATCTTGGCGGTCTTGGTTGCCTGCTCGTCGTGAGTGTTATCCGGGGTGGTGGCCGACTTGGAGAGTTGGATAGGTTTGTCCATCCAGTCTTCGTAATCTGCATCGCCCTTTTGTGGGTACTCTTTGAGTTCGAGTTGCAGAACCTTGTTGATAACCTGCTGCGCGATACGCGGGGTGACTGCGCCCATGACGTTCAACGCGGTGAGGGTCTTAACGGTGTTCTCTGGCGAGCTGATAGCCGGGATACGGCTTACGAGCTTAACGGTGCTGAGTTTCAACCCGCGCGCGCTGCCTACAACCTGTTTCTGTAGCACTTCGTCGATCTCGCAACGTGCCGGGCCGAATACCTGGGAGTCTGCGGTAAAGATGGCTACCTGGGCGTTGGCGTAGTTCTGCTCGCTCGATTGACCCAGTACGCCTGCCGGAATACGCCACGACATACGAACCTTGGCTTGGTTGTCTTTGTCGTAGGTGCCGAACAGAGCATCAGATTGGCGGGAGTCGGTAAGCTTCTCTACCTTCAGGGATACCGGGGTGCCCTTGCTGTCCAGGCTGTCGCTATCGCCCGTGGCTTCGATCAACATGATTCGGTTCTGGCGATCGCTACCAATGCTCTGTTCTTTCAGTGCGCGGGTCAGTTCCTGGAACGAATGCGCGGTCAACCGGCCACCCGATACGGTCAGCATCATAGGTGGAACAGTGTTGTCTTCGAAGTAGCGCATGTTCACTTCTTCGGCTTCGCGGCTACCGATGACAGAGGGCAACTGATTGATCCAGCGCGGTACGCCGTAAGGCTCGTTCGAGGGTAGCTTGAAGTGGAGGATCTCAGTCGCTTCGTTGCCCGCTACGTACCCTGGCTCGCCTTCGAACAGGCCAGAGGTGCGGTTCAACTTACGAGGGTCGCCCCATTCGCGGAAGTAGGCCATGCGCCCGCCTACAAGCTGGACGAAGCGGCGGAACTTACGAAACTCTTTGACCAAGGCGACACGACGGCCACGTTGGATGGTGTACTCGACCAGAACTTCTGTATCGTGCTTCGGGCAGAGACGGGTGATCACTGACGGCGCGTGACGTAGCAAACTCATCTCGCCCGAGGCATCGCGGATACCTTCTAGAAAGCCATACCCCAGACGCTCGCGGTCACGGATCACTTTAGACATGACGGCTACCAGCGACTCTTCGGAGTTACTGTGATCGACGAAAGATTGAAGCTCCATCTTTTCGCCTTCGTTCATGTTACCGCCGCGCGTGGCTGGCTCGATCTCCCAGCCTGTTTGCACGGTGTTGGTGACGTACGCGTCGATGCACGGCTGCAAGATGCTGGAACGTTCCAGGATCTCTTCAAGGCGCAAAGGCTCGTAGGGGGTGGGGATCATGACGCTAGCGAAAGGGGACGTTGCCCATTCATCGCTGACTTCAAGCTGGCGGCTTGTACTGGCGTCCTCCCGCTCAATCTTAATGACCGTGGTCCGGGCGAAGATATCGCGGTTTGCCGGTGCCTCCCTCCGTAGTTTGGTGCGGTTGATTCGTCTGGTATTCGTGCCGGTCATTGCCGTTTCTCCCGTTTGAATTCGTAGCCCTGCGCTATCAAGTCTTTATTGACGTTGTGCAAGAGCCCGCCGTCTACGATCTCCAACGTTGCCACCCAGTAGCTATCGCGTTTGGTGATCGGCGTAACTCTCACTTTCTTGTTGCGGCAGAGCTGCCGAACGTATTGCCGCATTTTACCCGCGTCCGTGTCGCTGGCGGAGCCGATCCCGTTAGGAGTGTCCACGCCGTGCAACCTGATACGCATCCGTTTGTGAAGGCTCTCTACGCGCAGATCCATCATTACAATCAGATCATCGCCCGAGAACACTTCGAGTACATCGCCCTCGTACGCCTCTTCATCAGCCATTTTTGTCCACTCCGACATCGCGCCTTTGGCGCATCTTACAACACAAACTAAATCCCGGCTAATAAAAAGCCCCGCACGATGGCGGGGCTCTGTTTGATGTTGATTGCAATTATTCGAGAGACTGGTAGGCCTGGGTGAGATGGAGCTTGATGTGACGGCCGTAATCGCCGCTGTTGATCTGCTTCAACAAGTTCTCGTCGCCCCAAACGCTGCGGTAGCCTTCGATGATTTCGGCGAGTTCCACGTTGTCTTCTTGTGGGTTCTTTTCGGTGCCCCAGTTCTTGCGATAGAGGCCCTGCTTGTACCCGTGGTCCTGGCGGAAGACATTGAGAATGTTCTTACCGTGGTAGTAGGCGATCAGACCGTACGGCCCCATACCGGCGCGGTAGGCTGCTGCAAAGAGGTGGGCCGCATTGAACTGGTGGTCAGACAAGGCATCGCGCGAGACCGTCTCGATCAACTCCATCAATGAGTCTTCACGCTGCACTACACGCTCCATCGCATGACTGAGGTTCTCGTACAACAGAACGGCCGCATGGGTATGGTCTGCGATGTACGATTCCGGACTGCCGTTGTTATCGGCGAGGTCCATCAAGTACATGGAGATACCGAAGTGCAGAGCATCCGCCAACTCCATGTAGCACTGAAGCTCGTTGCTCTTGCTGGTGAAGTTCTTCGGTCCGACGTTCTTCCACCAAGCCCATTGAATGTAATCGGAGGCCTCGCCCAGTTCGGTCCACAGCGCGCGGTACCATGGGTACTGGGAGTGGCGCCACGACGGGTTCACTTTGGAGTTCATGTCGTCTTGCATTTTCGCCATTACCGCGAAAGCGTTTACAGCTTCAACCTTATCCATTAGTTCTGCTCTCTTGACCTTTTGCAAGGATGTCTTGGATCTCGGCGAAACATTCGCCGGGGGTGGTGTTGTTACGCACTTGCCCGTCGATAAGGAACTTGCAAACGCCCTTATCGCTGTCGTGCCCGGTGTTGGTCGCGCCGTGGCGCAGAACCTCGATTACCTTGAAACTGGACGCCATCCCCTTCGATACGCGCCAATGCCCCATGGCGGCTTCGATATCGTGGCGTAGATCGGAAAATACGATATCGTGGCCCTGCATTCCGCGCAGACGCCCGATCATCCTCCCTACCCAGTAGTCCTCGCCGTGGAGCTTGCGGCGGTACTCGGTTGCCCACAATTGCAGGACGCGCCGGGAGGTCATAGCTTCGTCCAGGAACATACCGGTGCTAGCTACGACGCGTGCGAAGTCTGGACTCTGCGCGAACCGCGCCTGCAACGCCATCTGCGGTTTATGCTTCCACTCCTCGCTACGCAGTTGGTCTTCGGTCACGTTAAACGCGTCGGCCACCTCCTGGTAAAGTGGATCAGCGAACGCCACCCGTGTGAACCCTTCGTGCTCGACGAACAGGTTGGCTAGTGTGTCCTTCCCCACTTGCGGGAGCCCGGTCAGTCCGATCGTTCGTGGCTTGGTCGTCATTGTCGTCATCGTCTTTATTGCCTTTGGCTAGAGCATGGAAAGGGTTAGCCCCCATGCGGAATGGGTAGAGCGAACATTCGGTTGCAACGCACCGCTTGACCTCTGCTGCCATCCCGCCCATGCACTCGATGCAGTGTGAGCGGATCGCCCTTTTAGGGGTGGTGGCTTTGGCCTTGTATTCATTGATGATGCGCGCGTACTTATCGACTTCGGTTGCGTCTAACGGGCCTTCATGTATCTCGTTCCCGTCTTCATCAACCTTTACGGTCTTGATGATCGTTGGCTCTTCGGTAGGTACCGGGCTTGGCTTGGCTACCGGCTTCGACCGTGTGCGCGTGGTGCGGGCCTTTGCCTGGGCCTCTAACTCCTCGACCAGCTCTTTCGCAAACTCCTGCTCTTCGGCATTAGTCCGAGAGACGATGGTGCGTGTACGTTTGACCTTGACCGCCTGGGCTGGTTGCTCCTCGACCGGCGCCGGTTTGGCGATAGGTTTCCGTGTTCTCGTTATCATCTCAACCTCGTGTATTCGTCAGAGTCTTCAACCACTTAGGCCTCTCCTTAGCCTTCCACAATATCGCTGATACGCCATCCCGGTAGTAGCACGCGGTGACTACCCAGACTTTGAGTATGGGGTCTTCGGTTACCACAAGGTAGGCGGGGTCAAACTCGGCCACGCCCCTGGGCAACTTAGTACCAACGAATTGTATCAAATCAGGGCTAAAGGTGATACAGCAACTGTAGTTGCCAATGGGTGTTTCGACCATGACGGTGTTGTTTAACTGGGGGTTCTTATCTTTGACCGCTTTGCGCGCCTGCATAGCGAATTTCTTACGCTCCCCGCGCACTACCGCATCCTCAACATAGCTACTGCACTCAACGCGTAACCTTCCGCGTCGTGCGTTCGGCGGCGTTGGTCCACTGCACGATCGCCTATGTGGCCTCCTTCGACGTCGAACATACAAACGAGAGCCGAGGTCGTGCCCATAAAAACAGCGCAAAAATAAAACTCTTGAGAAAGCATTATGGAGGCGAATCGAGGCAGGCCCCCGCGCTGGGATGGCATTGCCAGCCGCTCGGCTATCCCGGTAATGGCCCTCCTATCCCGCAATAGGTACTGCTGGGCTACTGCCATCAGGGAGGCGGGCAAAGAGTTGCGTATATGTCCCGGCATATACGTCTCGATCTGGAAACCTCGCGGGCGGGTACGGTACTGAAGCTGGTTACTGTAGTAAGCTTCTCTACTATCTGGGGAGTTTATAGGGTAGGTAGAGACCTCTTCCCGGTACTGCTCTGTTGTGTCGCTTAGGTGGGTGAGTAAACCAGCGCTTGCCCCTAGAGAGCGCTCGATAGCCTCTATAAGCTCTCCCTGTGACGCACGAAACGTAGGTTCACTTACGGCTTGCCTAGTAGACTCTCGCTCACTACGAAGCCGGTCGTTGAGCTGATTCAAGAGGGTATAAAGCGGGTGGGTAGACCCAGATGCAGAAATAGACACGCTCGTACGGTCGCCCTCGGGCGAGCCTGGGTCGATGTGTATCTCTGCCTCTTGACCAGTTTCCGGAACTTCTGGCGCGCCTGCCTTGAACGTACGAAAACTCATTCCGCGCTTGATATCTACGGACTCTTCCGCAGCGGGTTTGCGCAAGTCTCCGCGCCAAGTGCGTTTTCTAGTTACCATTCTATTGACCTCCGAACGGTGACAATGACGCGATCGTCATCGGCCTGCATGCTGATGTTTGCGAAGAGCATGTGCATTCTGCCGCCCTTGGCGCTGTCGGCCTTGAAGCATTCCTGAATAAACGCCTGCGGTTCGATGTACGACGGCGGTACGATCTCAAAGCTCACATCGCCTTCCCGCCAATCCCGCCCGGCTATCCAGCCTGGGGTCGTATGCGAAGTGAACGCCGATACGATCGATAGACGCGGGTAGCCGGTCATCTGCAACATCCAGTCGTAGGTCGCGCCCGCGAGGTCGAACGCTTCCTGTACTGCTGGGTTGGTTAGGCTCGGAATGTTGCGCTTGCCGTCAGCTACGAACTCGCTATCGAATAGCCAGTCGGTAACCATGGTGTATTGGCTCGCGCGAATGTGGTGGAGCTGCTTGCCCTTGGTGCCGTGGTACGTCGGGTAACCTGCTCCGGTCCATCCATGAGGCAAACCGTCGTTCTGTAGGCGCTTCCAGCCCCGGCCCCTGATAACGTCTGTAGGGTACTTGATGTACTCTGGTTTCACCTTCGGTTTGCCGGTGTAGCGGTTCTCGTACCATGCGCCGCGCGGGGCGTTCGCTGCCACCTCTTCGGCGGAGACTGCGAGGCACATAAACGGCGATTCGCTGTAGGTGATCAACCGGCTGAGTGGCATTTTCTGCAAGTAGTCGAACGCGAATACGATCGGCGCTCCGCACTCGGGACTGGCCGAGTTTGCAACTGACTTCAAAACATGACGGTGTACGCAGACGTCTACGGCCGCGCCCAGATCCCATCGGTGATGTGAGGGCTTGTTCGGGTCTTGGTACCCTACGATCTCTCGGCTCAACTCAGGGGAGATGAACCCGTACGAGATGCTGAAGCTACCGGCCAGTGCCAAGATCGGTTCGAGCACTTTATCGCAAAGGGCAATACCGTTTTCTAGGCGCATGTCGGTGCCGCGTTGCTTGTCGAATACGTTCGGGTAGCCCTTGGCGTAGACCGATGTGCAGCCCATCATGTCTGACAAAAGGAAGTGGGGCGATAGGCGTGTACGGGTTGGGTCAAGCGCGCTCATCGTTCGCGGCTCCGTGCATCTTTCTGCCGAGGTTTACCGAATGCTCAATGCGACGACGGTACTCCATGATGAACATACCAATGCCTTGCACGCTTACGCGATACGCGTTTCTATCGACCTGGGGCAGACTGTCGTAATCCTCCGCGAAGAAGACGCGCCGGAATACCTCCATGAAGACTTGGTTATTGGAGGTCTCGCCCTCGACAATGAACGGGTCGTTATCCATGTTGATGGCGGACGCTTGTTGTGCGATGGCGTACGCCGACTCTACCTGCTGGTTTGCAATGAGATGGGAAATCGCGCCGAACAACGGACCAGGGCCGAAATCATCCATCGCCTCATACTCGGCGAGAAGGCGGGCATAGGTATCGGTGACAAAGTTGGACATCGGGAAATCTCGAATAGGTGAAGGGCTCATTATAACGGAAAGGCCTCTACCGTGGGTCGGACAGAGGCCTATTGCCTGGGTTACCCTAGGTTCGACGCCGTATAACGCGTACTGCGGGTTTGCGCTCTACAACCGCCGTAGCGGGTCGTGTGCGTTTGATCACCGTAGACGTAGCCGGGGTTTCCGGGGGCGGCGGTGCGTCCGGATGCGGAGGCAATCCTAGGGCCGGATCGCTCGCCTGCGATTCGTCGTACTCCTTGCCGTTCAATCCTTGCTCGTAGGCGTTGCGCAATGCGCAGGCCATCCAGTTAGCCATCATCGGACGGTCGAAGCCGGGAATCAAGATCCACCCCATGGCGATGCGTTCGTACGCACGCACCCACTTGGGGTCTACCGGTCGGTTGAGTTCCTTTTTAGTTGCCATGGTATTCCGCCATTGCGAAGGTGACCGGAGGCAGCTCATTTTCTGGCATGTTACCGGTCTGGACAAAGTGGATGAGGTACGGGAGAAGTGCTTGCGCCCGTTTTATATCCAGCGCCATCCGGGACGGCATAGGCTCGCCGGTCAGCTTGTTGACCACTACGTCGCGAGCGCCAAGGTACAGAGTACCAGGGAACTGGCCTTCCTGTACTTCGCACAGCGTACCTTCTGAGTCTGTAAATGGCGCTGAGTAGACCTTCTTGGCCTGCATCACCGGCTTGATCTCATGCGTTGCAATCAACTTCATTTTGCGCATGAATTCCGGGAGAGTCTTGTCCCAGGTTCGGCCGTTGTCACCTTGATAGAACACGCGCTGAATGTACTCATCGCGGTCCGAGTGCAAGTTGCTGACCCCGATTACGGTGTACTCATTGCCGTTCTTGTGCGCAAATCGCATGGTGGGTTCCGGGAACTTGGTACCGTACTGAATGGCGAGCGCATAGCCCCGCGCCATGTTACGCGCCATAGCGCGGCTGTCGTACGGCCCCATCATCTGCTCGGGGCTGCCTGGGCGTTGAACGTAGTAGCCATCGCCTTTGTAGAGTACGCCTTCGTCGGGCACTACGCGGGTGGTGAAGCGAGCTTCTGTGAATTCGTCAATCGGCTTGGCCTCCCACTCGCTACGGACGAACTCCGTCACATGGTCAAGGTGCTCTTTGCTGACTGTCGCGACGGAGTAGTTGTTGACGTCACACACATCATCCAGAACGACATGCGCGATACGGCCGGAAGCTATGTCCGCTTTGAAGGCGTACGTATGGTTCCGGTACTGGTACTGCACCGAGTGTTCGCTTCGGATCATTGCAGGATACCCAGAGTGTTGATCTGCTGGCCGGTCCCTTCCTGGTAAGACTTCAGATCCTCGTTACGCATGGCAGTCAATGCCTCGCGAATGGCGTCAATCGAATCCACGCCCGACAGCGCTTTCATGATCCGCATCGGGCGCAAGCACGCTTCCTGCACCCAGTAGGCGAAGAGTTCGGCATCGGAGGCCACGGGGATGCCCGCTACCAGCGCTGCGCCGATGTTGCGGATGGCTTCGTTGGCTGCACGACGTTGCTCGCGGCAACCCGCTTTGAAGTATTCGGTCTTGCTGTACGAGCTTGACGGGATGTTCACCGGCTCATTGTTGATCGCATGGATGATTGCGTTGATCACCTGGATCGTGTTGACCGTGGTCGCGCTGTTAGGGCCTGCTTTCAATTGCTCCAACGCGTTGACCAGTTCATCCATCTTCGCGGACATAACCAAGAGCTGGTTGTCCTGCTCTTCGATTGTCGCTGCCTGGGTCTTGATGCGCGGATCTTCTTTGAAGGTCTTGATCTTGTGGCCGAAGTTGGCGTGGAGTTGCTTTTCGATAACCGCCTCAACTGCGGCCTCGCTTAACGCCTCGTCGATCACCCGTTTGATCTTGGCGTCGGTGACGCCTTCCGGCAAGTCGAGATCGAGGATGAATTGAGCTTTACGAGTGGCAGTCATTATTTCTTCTCTACTGGTCTACGGGTGCGTTTGATCCGGCGAACTACCGGACGTGTCGGGGTGGTTTCCGTTTTAGCGCGGAATACCGCTTTGTACGTGCTGATGTACTTGCCGACCATAGCGCGGGTGGGTTCGTACCACTCAAGATCGTCTGCATCATAGATGAGATCACCTACTTGCACGCGCTCGTTAACGTCGGTCACTTCTTCGAAATTGGCTGGCGGTAGCCCGGAATCTGACTGCATGGGTTGTCCTTATTGCCCCAGTGTGGGTGCGTATGGGTGGTCAAACTGCGGATGTAGCTACGCCGTCCGTAGACTGATTGCCTGAGCGGACTCGCCCGCATACTGGGCACCATTCACCTGATTTGACGACGGGATTACGCATGTCGATCCACTGACAAGAGTCGTTGGCGCAAAAGCGCCCGAGTTCTCCACCGCGAGGACCGAATACATAAGAGAGGGCGTAGTTCGCTGCGTCCAGGTTCGCTCCGGTGACTGCTATCGTTGGGTCGATGCAATTACGGATCTGAACGAGCGTACCCAAGAGATGGGCATTCTGTTTCAATAGGATGTGATTGAGCGAGACTAGCTGCTCGTGATTCTGTTCCATTTCCTGCTCCCACGTTGGGCGACTGGATGATTTTAGGTGTAGCGAGGCAATAGTAATCCAACTCTATCGCCCCGTCTACTGGGCTCGCTATTCAGCGATCCATCGAACCAAAACGGGCAGATGCTCGTTAGGATCTTGAACGGTGTAGCCGTACCGCTTCAGCGCTGCGAGCAAGTGTTCGTCAATAACCTGCTCCACCCGTATGACCTTGTACCCCAACGCTTTGCCTTTACTTTCCAGGGTATTGAGCAACCGGCGAAATCGCCCCTGGCGCTGGAATTTTGGGGGTACGGAAACGTTCGCTATACCCAGGGCAAGATGTCGTTCATCTCCCTCCCAGTGGTAAGGCCCTGCCCGCAAATAGACAACAACTTTGCCTGACTGGAAGTACAGGGAGCGACTAACGCGGGAGCCCGCCTGCTCGGCAATGAACTGCGGGATGGTTTGTCGTTTCATTCGCGATCGGTCCGTAGGTCTTTTATGCGCGGGTGACGCATCACGCCGTCTGGGGTGCGCTCGTGGAACATCGCCTCCATTTGCGTATCCAGTAATTCGGCTTGGTGCTCCGTGAGGTACGCCATCGTCTCTTCAGTCAGGCCCGCTACGTCTGACCGCACCCCGCTATCTTCCTCCATGGTGATGGATACGACAAGGCCCGCATACTTGCCGCGCGGGTCGCCCATGGTGAACCCCTTGATACGCCCCTTAGCACTACCCTTGCGCTTGTACTTGAGCCACGAGTACGAGCGCTTCGCTTCCCAGTAACCTTGCAAGGTCTTGACCAGCAAACCTTCCAGCTCCAATTCCCAAGCCCAGATTACGAACTCTTCGACCTCTTCCGCGTTGTTACACATCTTGCCCTCAGTGAGCATGATGTGCGGCTGGTACTTGGCAAAGCGAGGCTCTTTAAACAGGGCTTCGTTGATCTCCCGGCGTTGTCTTTGCGGCAGGTACGACCGGCCCGCGTACACTTCGGTTACCGTGATGATGTCGATGATCTTGAATACTTGGCTACCTTCTGGCGCGCCTTTCTTCTTCGATCGAGAGCTGGACATGACATCACGGAAGATGCCATCGGCGGAGACCGCTTCGCAGTCGATGAAGAGCTGTTCGCTATCGTCCATGTTGTAGTGATCGCGAACTTCTGCGACGAACTCTTTCAGCATAGTCATGAGCCCTTTCGGTACCGTGACTGGCAGGCGCGCACGGCTGACTACGCCCTCATCGCCCTCAAAGTGAAACGCCCGGTAGCCATCGTATTTGTAGTCTGCCCAGACTGGGAAGAAACCGGAGTGGTACTTAGGGTCGTACTCCTGTTCGTTGGCCGCAATACGCGGGCGCGGCTTCTCCTGCATCTCCTCCCGCCACTCCTGAGAGAGACAGATATCAAATACCGGAACGATAGGCCCCCATACGCCGACGACTACTGCGATACCAAACCCGGCGCGCAGGTTCTGTTGCAGGATGGCAACCAAAAGGTCTTGAGACGGTTTAGAGAGCGTTCCAAGGTGGTACCCGACTGACATGATTGCGGCCGCGCCCGTGAGTTGACGCTTTGCGAGCTTGTCGAGGAGTTCCCAGGTTCCCGTGTGGAACTGTCGAGAGCGCATAGGCTTCTTCGGCGGGATGGGGTCGGGAATGTTCTTGCTGAACCCGTAGGTCACGTCGATATCGAAGACCGCTTTCATGATACGCGCGGTCGCTAACGGGTCACTGTCGCGTAGCTGCTCCAGCAACTTCTTCTTTGCGATGGAGCCGGAGGTGTTTTTGATGACTTCCAGCGCTTTAGCGATTTTGTCGCTGCTCATTCCTTTACTCCGATCTGACAATCGCCGGTATGGCCGAGTGGTAGTTTGCAGAAGATCCCGCGCGGGAGGCCTTTGATCTTGAAGCATGCTTGCGGGTCACCCGCTGCAATCAACTTCAATTTACTGTAGATGTCTCGTTCTTCTTGGCTGGCCCCGCGCGCTTCGCCGCTGTCGTCAGTCTCCCAGTTCTTGAGCATCTGGCAAACTTGCTTCGCCTCGTGGACCGACAAACCTTTTTCAAGATCTGCGCGCAAACGGTCCACAGTGACAAGGGCGGTAGCCCAGGAGTCATAGCCGTGCATTTCGCGCATATCTTCCATGTGTTGGTGGAAGCGGTAGAGTCGGAGGAACGCATGAGCCAGACCGGTGTTTAACGTTTCTGCTTCCCGCACCGCCGCTACGTATTGTGTGTCTACGAATGCCATTGCCATGCCTCCTGGGTGTCGAGGTAGTTGCCGGAGCTGGTCTTTTGCGCATCCCAGGCGGCTTCCATGCTCTTTTCGTTAGGCAGGCCCATAGCGAATTCCGAGATGAACGCCGCCCAGGAGTAAAACTCAAGTGCGTGTTTGCGAGACAGTACGAGAAGTGTATGCGCCCACAATACCGCCGCGCCTGGGCGGTCGATCAACGAGGCTACGAACGTAAGTACGCGGCGATCAATGGAGGCGGTAGCATCGCCGAGACGGCCCGCGAGAAGGTTTGCGGCCGGGGTGCGTTTATCCAGCTTTTCCCAAAGTGCCTGGGCCTGCGCATCGTTCGCGCGTGACAACTGGAGCATGAGATACACGCTGTCCTTATCCATCGGGTGGAGCGGGTATTCATTGAGGAGTTTAATGTCCATGCCGGTTCCTGCTATGTGAGTGAATGCAACAAGAATACCGCCCCGAAGGGCGGTTGGGTACAAACAGGGGTTAGTGCGGGTATACGATAGCGATCATGATCCAAGTTACGAGACCCGCGCTCGCCCATTGAAACTTCTGAGCTGTATACAGAGCCCAAACCGTGGAGAGGATTTTGTAATTCGTATACCAGAGTATCGCGTAGAGGATTACCATCGCGTGTCCTCCGGATCTTCATACTCATGCTCCTTCAGTACGTCGGAGATGCCGCGATCGAACTGCCCATTACCACCGAAGCAACGATCTGTTTTCGACTGCGCCCACAGTTGCTCTATGGTGTCTTCGTCCGGGATCTCTCTGGACAACACGTTCTCACAGTACAGCCGCCCGGCCTCGTAGTCCTCTTGGGGCGTTCGCGTGTGGAAGAACGTACGTAGGCCATTCCAAAGTTGTGTGAACATTATATTGACCTGCTGCAATTAACTTCAAAAGGGTGTGTAGTTTACCACGTCAGGGTCAATTGTGGCTCTTGACCGTGTAGCCCCTGAGTTCTTGCAGCGGGTTTGGGCGCTGGCCTTTGGGGTGGATGCCGATGTTCGCCTCAAGGCCGTCCAGGCTTACGGTGGCGCCGTCGTAGTTCAGCCCAGGTTCCAGGCCCATGAACTGCATAGGCACGCCGCATTGACTGCACTCGATCTTGATCTCGGCCATGAATCGGCCTTTATCCTCTATACGAGCAACGCGAACAGAGGCGCTGAAGTTCTCATGTTTACAAGGCATGGCTATCGTCCTTCTTGCACGCCGGTTGGCGGTTGTTGGTCTGGCTTAGGGAAGCGCGCGAGTTCCAGTAACTCGTCGTGCATAGGGCCAACCAGTTTACGATCATCGCCTCCCAGCTTACGAATAACTTGCCGCCATGTGGAGTCGAGGAGTCTACGGTGTACATTGGTAGGTGGTCGAAACTGCACCTCGGCCCTCCAACGCTCTACCGCCCAAGAGAGTAAATAGGCGGTCATTTCTGGTTGCGTAGCTGCCAGTAACTGTGACTTCAGGAGATCTACAAGGCCTTGCTCTCCTTGGCATACCTTGCACATGCCTGGACCGCCGCAACGCGCTTTCACGCCATCTTCGCGAGGAACCACATGGCCGTGGCCGAACTGAGTTTTGTCCAGGCTCATTTGCGTTTTACCTTCTTGCGCGCGATCGGCGAGGTAGCCACTTTGAACAGATCCCCTAAAGCGCGAGGCGTACCATCGAGAAGCAAAGGCTCTGCCCGCATCTCGGGGAGGGGTTTGGTCTGGCTGGGTATGGCTTCGTGTTTCCAGTCGTTCTGATTACCGCCTGGGTTATCTATCAAGACCTGCATGGCGTCACGCCACGCTAACGGTCTGTATTCTGCGGTGTACATCATTGAGAGAGAATCCAATCGCATGTGACCGTTGACGATTGACCCTTCGCGCTCTTTCAAGATATTTAGAATAGCCCCGCTACTAGGGGTTGTAGCTCTACCTAAAGAGCCTAGCACCTCTGCCATACGCGAAGCGCCCATGCTGTAGTTTTCCATATAACGGCGCCGCTTCTCACGCTGGCGTTCGGCTTCGTCTACCGGATCAGGAATCCGGCCGCGCGCTATCAGAGCTGCTAGCAACCTGGAGTACGCATCACGCACACCGCCCAACGTGGGGCCGAACTCGAATGCGAAGCCGGTACCGTGGTTTCGCCCGCAAATAGGGCAGAGCTTTTCCGGTCCTAGCAGCTCGCCTTCAAGTACGCGTTCCTGCGCCTCGCGGATCATCTCGTGCCCGAAGGTGACGACAGGATAATTGCGCGGAGTGCCGGGGCGTACGCTTTCGATATCGACTGCGATTACCTCTTTGCGGCTCTCGTCGGGTTTATCGGTCATTAGGGTGTCTCCTGGAGTGAACGTGAATTGTAATGCGCGATCCCTGCGCTGTCGTTAACCAGCTATTCGCGGGCTCGGTTTGCCCGTACTTGCCGCTTGAACTCTTCGAGCCGCTCCATCTCGCCTTTACTTACTTGCCCTCCCGCGCGTAGTCGTGCAATTTCCGCCCCTAGAGAATCGCAACGGCGTTGAAGGATCTCGTTACCCGCCGTGACAACCTCGCCTGCCGTACGTACGGTTTGCAGCTCCGCGCGCAGTTTGTCGATAAAGGCTATCACTTCGTCGGCGTACATCATGTCGCCTTTTTCGTCGCGCTCGATGTACACCCCTGGGCCGTCGCCTGCCGCGCAGTCGTAACGGTCTGGGTAGTCACCCGGTGATGAGCATTTCATCTAGTCGCCCTCTTGAGTCCAGGCCAAGGGTTTCGCTACGTCCCGAGCACTTACCGCCCGAGAAGAAGCCTGCGGCGATCGGCTTGCAGAAGCCACGCTCCCAGTAGTCGTGCGGCTTGTTCGGGTCACGACGCTTGATATAGCTGATGGTTTCAGCATAGTCATCATGGTTGATGTGGCGCCCGAATATGAAGATCTCTTGCTTGCCGTTTTCGTCCTCAGTTACTACGTACTTCATTTGCCGGTTTCCTTGTTGACGTATGTGTGAGCCAGCGAGATCAATAGTCGCCGGGTGTGGAGGTAGTCGGTGCAGGCTTTGCCGGAGGCGGTGTCGCGCCGCATACCTGGGTTACGTCGCATCATGCACTTGACCAACGTATCGTTTAGAAACATCCGGTCGAGTAGCCAAAGCGAACGATACGCCCGCATTGCTCGTGTGCCTCTGCGCATTTTAACCTCCGGTTATCGGGCGTGTTCGTTGGCTACCTTTTGCAACCAATTGCTGCCGATCTGCAACGCTTCGGCAAGGTAGGCGCGCTTGAGTACGGATGGCTTGGCCCGCCGCTGATGCAGCATCATGAGGAAGTTAGCGAGGTCGATAAGGTTGCCGGGGTTCGACTTGTCCATGTGCTCCATGAAGAAGGTCGCCAGCTCCTCGTCGCTGAGTTCCTCTTTATCCTCCCAGCCTGCCTTGCCTTTGGCGCGCGCTTTCGCGAGCTTGGCTTTCATGTCGAGGGCGAAAAGGTCTACGGCCAAGTCGTCCGGGTGTGGCAGTACGGGCGTATCTTTTTTCTTTGTCATGGGCTTTAGTCCAGTGGTTCGATGGTTACTTTCATTGGCTTATCGCCGGGGTACAACGCGCCACCCTCCTCGGGCGGGGAGTGACAAGAGTAGAACGAAGCCAAGGCCTCTTCTTTAGTTTCTTCCCACGCCGATTCCGTGAACACGCCGTCCACGAATATAAGCCATGTTCTTTTTCGTTCGTTTGCCATCTTCTACTCTCTTGTAAAAGTAGGTGTTCTTGTTGACTGCATCTACTACGGCCGACTCTACCTCCCAGGCCTTGAAGCGGTTGTTAGGCGGGAGAGCCCGCTTGATCAACTTCTTCCATAAGCGTAAGGATCGATCGCGGCTGTACGGTACCATGCGGTTACTGGCAAAGCCTACGCCCAGTCGTACTTTCTTCTTGGGCCTAACTGGCGCTTGCGTGCCGTCTCGCTGGAGTCCAAAGAACTCGTCGAGATAGGTGCGCAATTGCGGTACGTGGTGTCTGAGGTAGCCTGCGGGTGGGTAGGTTTCTGCACTGAGCAAACGCCACGTCCGGTCGTGCGTCTCCCACCAAGACATCATGGATGTGAACGTGCGGCCGATCGCCCATTGATACGCCTGGGTGGCCGCAACGATCACGCCGTCTTTCGTCCACAAAGTGGCAGGATGGTAGCGCCTGTTTCGATTAACGACGTGGTATTGCATTACTCTTCGTCCTCGGCAACGTAGAGAACCTCGGCGCTCCCGTCTTCTTCGCAGATCGATTCGTCGTCGGCGACCAACAAGAGCATGCCCGCTTCCAGCTCTGCGGTGCCGCCCTCCAACAACCATTCAGGCTGTAGGCCGTCTTCTAGGCTCTCGCGCATGACGGCAACGGCTGCAAGCTGGATCTTCTTGGTGCCGCGCTCACGCTCGTCTGCTGCATGGCGCATGTGCAATACGTGGTCCTCGTAGAAGACCCACTCGCCGGTGTCCGTAACATCGTTGTACATGCCGCCGTCGCCGCACGAAAGCTCGTGACGTTCGATAGGTGGCAGGTACGTTTTTGAAGTTGATTGCACGTCGGCTGCTGCGCGGTACTCTTGACCGGGCGAAAGAATGGCGGGCACTTCGTCAGGCTGAAGTACCAATTCACCTTTCCTCGAAGGCACGATGCCACCCAGGGGCGCGGGGTCACTGTAAAAGCCATAGCGGGATAGGGGCTCTACGATAATGCGCTGACTAAGCATGCTGTCGCGCACCGCGTCGAATTCCTTGAGAAACTCCGCATCCGGAACAATGGTGTAGACCGGCGGAGCCAGGAACGCCAGGGTCAATGCAGCTTTGACCTTCTCCACCCCGACATCAGTCATGACCCATTTGTAGCTGCCGATCGCCGCGATCAGGCCATGGGCTTCGAGTGCAGGCCACAACGATTCGCCATCGTCGCTGCGCAATCCCTCGGGGTACTTGCTGCCTGGAGAGGCGTAGATCGCCATCATCAACGTGAGGTGCGTTTCGGTGAGCACAGGGAGGTTAGACATCTTTACTCTCCGGGTTGCATTCGGTGCAAGGCAGGGTCCAGCCTTTATCGACTTCGAGGCGCCCGGTGCTGTGGCAGTTATCGCAATGCGGTTTGTCTGCCACGGGCGGCTTGACGCACAGCGCGCGCACTTCATAGAGCCATTCGTTGACGATAGGCTGTGCGGCGCGGGTGTCATGGAAGGCTTCGTCGCAAGGTTTCCACGGTGTCCATGGATGTTTCTCGTCCCAGTTCGGACGCTCGCGGTACTGGAACTCGGCCGCTGCGGGGAACGCGCGCTCCGCCATCTCTGCTGTGAGGCGCCGGGCGTCTTCGAGTTGCAGGGTGAGGGTCTCCACCGTTTTGGTGAGTTCCGCGCAGCGTTCGCCTGGGGTGATGCCGTTGACGAACTGCCCGGTGACTGCAAGTTCGCGGCCAGCGTCATCCGAACCGATGTAGACAGTGAAGATGAGTTCCAGGTAATTCTTAACATCCTCCTGTTCCAGCATGTGCTGCATTACGGTTTCGCCAATCCCATCCCGCGTGGACATGTGCAATAGGCGGGCGCGGAGCATCTCAACTTCGGCACCCATAGATGACAGATGGTTGGTCTGCTTGTTCCGTTGTGTGCGCGCGACATCCTTCATCAACTTTTCGCTATCACGATCGGCGGTGATCGTCGCGAGCTTACGTTCCAGTTCTGCGACCTGTTGGAAAGCCACCATAGCGAAGTTGTAGCCGGTCTTCGCCGCGCGAACCAGATCTGCCGGGGCGGTGATGCCGCTGGCATTCAATAGTTCGGTGAGCCACCATTGATCCGGGGCATACTCGGTGAATGGGTGTGGAACCGTAGGTTCGTTAAGCGACATAGAGAGACTCCGATTTTTCGGGCATGGACATTCGAGCCCACTTCCCAGGTTTGATTTTTCGGGCATGACTTCTTTAGGCCAAGAGCATGATCCGAGACATGATTATCTCATGCTCGACATCCATGAACCAAACATGACCAGCCATATTCCCATGAATTCTACGATCGCCGCAGCCACCATCGCAGGGACTCTTTTATCTAGCTCGGCCCGACGTAGGCAGACATACCCACATACGATATTGACCAGCCCGCATACGATTATTGCTGCCCCAAGTAGGGAAAAGATCTGCATAGATATCGCGCCTATTTCAAGTGGTACCCGGTAGGGATCTGCCCCTGCGATTTTCGGGCATGACTCCCTCATGATTGTTGCATGTTCCTATCATGACTTGACCAAGCTGTTTACTGCAATCGACAGTGATATTGATGTTAACTGCAATTCCCGCATGTGTTCCTGGACATGACTCTCTCCTGACTCTCTCATTTAAAAAATCCCTGAAGAAGATCATGACTCTCCTCATGACTGAAGATGTTGTAGTTGTCATGAGATGATCAAAGCCCTCTGCCCTATAAGACAGCAAATAGGAAACACAAACATGAAATAGAAAAAAATATAGGTAGGACAGTAAATGAAATCGAAACTCGGTACATAACAAATCCCTGCCCCGCGCATTATTAAAAAACTGCCTGCCAGCGCTATGGTGGATTTTTCTAACTAGGGGATAGTCCTATTACTATCCCTTACATGTTCCGCCCGCTGTTACGCTTGATACTCTTTATATACATCTCCATTCATAGCGATAGTGATAGCCTTGCCTTGATACTTGGGTACGCCCGCTTTGCTCTCTTCTACATACAAGGCATAGACGTCTTCCGCTACATCATGACGGTCGCCCATGTATACGGTACCGAACCCTTCTACCTTTACGATGTATGCGCTGGGGGTGGCTAGGGTTGCCTCCCGTTCTGCTTTGCTGGCATTGGCCGCGCGGATGATACGGCAACCTATGCAATTGCAACCGGGTGTCGGTGCGCGTGTTGTATCGATCTCAATAGCAAACATGGTATTAGGCCTTTATGTGAAAGACGAAGATGAAAAGGACAATGAGTAGTAGCGGGTATGCAAAGCGCATGGGTTAACTGTGGAACTCGCTAGACGCCGTAGGACTACGCTGTATCGCCCCTATGGTCATATAGTGCCGCACGCCTTCGTTAATGACGATGGTATGTTCTAGCCATCCGCCCGCCTGCAATAGCCTACCTCTAGCGTCATGGCGGTCGCTTGTGCGTTCGCCTAGGTGAATAGTAGCGGTCATTGCATCATTGCCGCCCATGGTGCGCAAGGCGCGGTTATACGTGGCTACAAAGTGCTTTACCGCCGCGTCGTCGCCAAGGTTAATTGGTTCGTACGAATAGGTCGTTTCGCCCTCGACAACTTGCGTACGTACGGGATGAATGAAAGTAATTTGAGCCATCTTAGTTAACTCCGCAAAGTGGCGCGTAGACATAGGTCGCTTTGGCAAGGGCGCATGCAAGATTAACCGCTGCCTCGCCATGTTCTTTAGTAACGCCGAATGTCCAAGCGCGGACCATCAAATAAAGCATGATGAGGATCGGCGATTGAACTGCAACGAAAGCGGCAATTGCAATCGTCTGCAAAGTGCGGGCGCAGACTTTAACGATATGGGCAATTTGTGCGCGCTGGCGACGTTGTGCGGCGTTAGGGTAACGAACCATGGCAAATACTCCTTGTGTGGGTTAGCGCCCCGTGTGGGGCGCCGTGGGCGGACTTAGGCGACTTTGTTAATCATGTCCTTGTTCTTGCAAAGGTCGTTAGGCTTGCCGGTCGTGAGGATCGATTCATACTTGGCCGAATCTTCAACCGAGAATTTCCCGACGCGTTCTGCAAAAAACGCTTTGCCGCCTTTGCTCAAACGTACGTTGCCCTTTGGATCAAGTTCGAAAGCCATGGTGGTGTTAAGGTGGTAGCGGACGGCGGTCGCTTTAACGATCTTAGTCAAAGTCGCTTTATCGATAGACTTCCCGGCGTAAAGGCCTGTTACCCGCAATACGGCGTCGGTAAAGGCGTAAAGGTGACCGCCCGAGCTTGGGCCTTTCATCAAGGTGAAACCGACTGCGCTAGCTTGGGTTGCGGCCTTTGGCGCGCCCTTGGTTGCGGCTGCTTTCTTAGCGGGTTTGGCTTCGACTGCCTCGACTACTTTAGCCGGACGCTTGACGTTTGTTGCTTTCGCCTTTGGCGCTTTGGCCGGGGCTGCAACAACTGGCGCGGAGGTGGTTTCGATTGCGAGGGTAGTTTGAGTTTGCATTTTGAATCCCCTTGTGTGGGTGAGTCGTGGCGGGATCGCCGGGCCGCTTCGTTGCGGTATGGTGGTCATTCTATTTGTATAATTTGATTGTGTCTACGTCTTTTTCGCCTCCAGAGCATAGGACGACGAATGGTCGTTGAGGTACGTCGCTGGCGTGCCAGAACGCATGGGCGGCGACCTAGATGAGCGGGCGCGTGACGCGTAGCAGGGACCATGCCATGTTTCTGGCACGTCTGTGGCGTGCGACGGCCAGCCAGTCACCGGGCCAGCAGCAGCACTGACCACGAACCGGGCGGGGCGAGTTCACCAGCAGTCATAGTAATAGGGATACAGCGCCCACACAGGATCACCAGTCGCAGCAGCAGTGCATGGTAAGAGCACACGCCCATTACAGGCGGTACGCTCCTCGCAGTGTTTTGCGGCGACGTTTGGCGTTGTACTCAGAAACGGTAGCGAACAGGAACATTGGCAAACCGATCAGTAGTACGGGTATCAGTGCGTCTAAGCCATAGGTGTGTATCACTAGGGTGCCTCCCGTTTAACAGTGCCGCAGATGAATTGCATGCCAGGGTTGATCTGGGTCAGATGCGCCGCGCGATCCTCGCAGTGCTTCTGCGTGCTGTACGCTTCGTCAGTCATGACTTTGGGTTCACAGTAGCCATCTGTGCATACCAGCATGGCGACCACGTAGAGATAGTGAATCATCAGTGTGCCAATGCCTCTTCTGCCAGGAGTTCTTCGCGGCGCTTCTCCAGGCACACTTCCATCTGCTCGATGCAATAGCCTATATAGGAGATGTGACCGTCGCGAGGGGAAAGGCCGAACTCTTCGGCGAGACGTGGGCGCAATGCACCGCCCCGAGTTTTCATCCCGGCCTTCTCAAGTTTGAGCGCGCCTTTAAGAGAGGCGAAACGGGCGTAGCGAACTGCGTTGTCGCCGGAGAGCATAGTCATGATGTAATCCCTGTATGTAGGTGATTGGTTTGTGTGGACTCATTATGGATGATTTGAAGTTGACTGCAATCTACAGTCGCGCGGTAGCAGAGATCCAGGGCGAGTCCCTATATAGGATTCACCAGTATCACTCACCAGCGTCAGCACCAGGAGTTGACCACCACTGTCAGCAGCACCAGTTCATGATCCCCTATATAGATACAGCAGCAGTCAGTTAACGAGCGCGCGTGCCAACACAGGATCTCAGCAGCAGAGTAGTTACGCGCGGGCAGTGCCAACACCAGATCTAGATAGCTACACAATAGCGGGCGTTATCTATGCAGCAGTAATGATTAGCTCATGATAGACACAGGATAGGTAGACAGCAGCATCAGCAGATGGACACAAGGATAAATATGAAATCAATAGTTGATGCAGCAGAAATAATTTGCGGCAAAGTTATCAGTGCTGTAACAGAAGATTCCTATATAGGGGTTTATCTCTTAGGGGATCTATATAGGGATGTCTTATATGCTCTCTATAGGTATTCGTATGGTTCCGCCCGCAAACGTGCCTGTATTCAGCTATTCCAGGGCTTTTGGGCAGATGAAGCAGTCGTAGAACAGAGAGTTGCCTATATAGGATTCTTCTCTAGGGGATTATCTATATAGTCTTCTATTGTCTTATAGGGATTGTTTGTATGTCTCCGCCCGTTTTCCTCCCCGGTTCAGTCTTTATATGGGTGTTTAGGGTATATATGGGGTGTTTATAGGGGTTCTATCCATTGTTCCCCTATATAGGGAGTATGTATCCGCCCGCGATCAATGCTGATCCATGTCGATCCGGTTTGTACAGGCAGGAATGTTTGGTTCTATTGAGTTTCCGCCCGTGGAGGTCACCGGTTCTGGTGGTTCACCGAATTCTCTATATAGAGCACGGGCCGCATCACCGCACTCTTTGCGTATCTCTTTGTTCAGGTGTGAGTAGGAGATGTTCTGCAACAGTCGTGCTGCATTATGCACTAGCTCTAACCGATGTTGCCTCGCCCGACTACTCATCGTCTTTCTCTCCAGTCTTCATGTTGATGCCTTCCTCCCACTGAGGGGCGGGGTGAGGTGTCTTGAACGCATCAAGAATTCGCTTACCGTCTGCACTCATCTCCTTTGGCAGTTGTTGTTGGTTGGTACCTTGTCCGGTGAATCGCTGGCGACTGTACCCGCCCACGAAACCCCATCGGCCGTTTGGCGAACGTTCCACGAATGAACAACTCGACTGGCCGACACTCAACAAGTCTTTGACGTCTTCCTTCATGTACTCATCGCAGACCACGAGCGTGCCGGGCTCTTTGCTGCTGTATACGAAAAGAGTAGTAAACAAGGTGGGCGGTAGCATTGAGCGCCCATTATTCAACTCGGCGATAAGCTCCGCGCCGGTCCCCTTGAATACCCATAGAGTGTAAAGCCGTGTATTTGGTGACATGGTGGCGCCCCTTAAATGAAAACGCCCCTAACGCGATGTGAGGGGCTTTGAAGTTAACTGCAAACTAGAGTGAGCCGGTATTCTCTTCTAGGTCGTCGGCATATACCGCCCGCGTCCGGTGCTCTTTCTTGGGTGCTTTGCTTTTGATCGCTACCACCCCGTTTTGATACCCCAGCGCCGGGACTTTCTTGGCCTTGCGTTTCGGGTGTTTGATCGGCTGGTAGAGCTGAACAATACCACTGCGTCCGTGTTCGATCAGCGCGCCATAGAAAACCGGCCTGCCAGTACCGTCCGCTTCCTTGGGTGCGTTGATCTGGATGATCAGGCCAGCCGCTTCGCTGTAGCCGACCTCGCCGTCTGCAAGGGCCACTAAGTAGCATACACAGTCGCGCGGGTTGCGCATCGCCCGCTTAATGGCCTTATCGGTGAATTCCGCTACCAGGGTCAAACCGCTAGTATTAATCGCCACTACCTTGTTACCCTTCAAGGCAAACGCGATGCGCTCGATAGTCACCGGGTTATGGTCTTGCGCGGTATACGTGTACGCGATCTGCTGTACCGCTTCCAGTTGGTTACGTGTCTTTATCATGGTTCACTCGCTGTAGCGCCGCATCAGTTGGACTGCGGCGTTGAAGTTAGCGCATACGCGCCAGTTTGTTTGTGTAAGGGGTTGTTGGCCCCACTTGAAGCCATGCCAGACTTCGTAGTGGTGTCGCTTCTCCAGCATGCCGATACGACGGATGACAAACGCGTCTGCATCAGACATGTGTGTATGGGTGACTACTTTGCACCCGTCGCGCCCGAGCACGTCAGCGGGCGTCAATTGGTCGATATGTACAATGCGCAGGTTCATACAGTCGTCATCACTTTAGGAAGGTGTTGTTCGGCCCGCGCGCAGTCGTAGCGAAGACAGTCGGACCAGGAGTTGTGTTTGCGCCCCAGCATGCGGTTAGCCGGGATTGCGAAGACGCGGGAGACGATTTGCACACTGGCTACGTTGCTCTCGTAGGTCACTTCGCTAATCGCGAAATGTACAGCGTACTTGAGGCCTTCTTCCTCGGACTCTAACCGGGCGTCGGTAGTGTGCCCGTACGGGCCGTAGCGGGTCACGCTGGTGATGTTCTCAAACATAGCATGCGCTCCCGCTTTCAACGGTGCCACGTTCGACGTAGTAAGACCAATTGCTAACCGTGAGGGACTGGCCGATAAAAAGGATCGTGGTCGCATAGCCGTCGCCGCCGCCGCGCACCGGCT
>JAOYMO020423746.1:0-24218 GCA_025802455.2 Iodosphaeria phyllophila | reverse complement strand
CACAATTACTCCAAATTACTCCAATAATCACTCTCACTGCAAGGCACAGCATGCCTTGATCCGCAATTAAATTGGTCATCTAATTCTAAAGGCTACTAGGTTTTCATTGCACCAATTAGTATGTGATTACACCTTGATTTGCGGGTTGAACGGTCTGTTAAAGTTGGAGTGATTTGTATATAGCCTGCGTACTAACGAGGGGGGCTACTAACGAAGCCGTGATACACGGTATAGTTCACAGCGCTATCCAAGGGTGCGTACTGTACTGTCCAACTGTGCGGTCCAGGCCTTTGCAACCAAATGCCGGGTCCACGCCGCGCCGGGTCTGAACTCATTACTGTAGCAGACTCATACGGTAACCGACAAAGAATTTATAGATTTCGAGGGTTTGTTCTACATTACCCTTCCAACCAAATATCATTTTCTAGCGGCTCAGGGAACCCCCACATAACAGAAGCGCGTGAACTTCAGCAAAATGCCGTCACTCCCCGCCAAAAACAACGTGGCTATCCAATCCTTGGCAAGTCTCCCACCAATCCTAACCGGCTTCGTCCATCGCAACCACAACCAGCACCGGCGCGCAGTGTGGTGGTCCTCCCTCAGCATGCTGCGACGCCATCTCGCCAAGTTCCTGATCGAACTAGAAGAAAGCCAGGGGGAAGCTGCCGGCAGAACAACTAAGGAAGCACGGAAGCAGAAGCACGAGGAGATCCCGAGGAAGAAGGCTAAGAAGAATCTAGCAAGGGAAACCACGCTAGAGGAGGAGGAGGACAGCCCGCCCCAGAGCCGCGCAAAGTGGTTGCGAGATGTGCTGATTTCCAGATGTTACCTGTATGTTTTATTTGACAAGTATCGAAATCAAATATTTCTTTCTGTCATCGTGACATTCCATTCTAACCTTTATTTTGTCAATTTGTTTGTGTCACCCATCACGTGCCGTGGGCCGATTTTGTGAACACCCATCCCATAAACCACATACTGAATCTTCTCAAAGCGCATTTTCCCAGCTTGTAGCCGATCCTCAGTTCGCCCAGCTGGGCGTGGTGCTACTTGGCGTACTGGCACAGTTGCGAAGCGCCTGTATCGGGTTCGTTGGGGACAAAGACCCTACTTCCATAGTAAAGCCGGATCAATGGCCCGTGTCATCCAGCGCAACTGTGCAATTGCCTGGAGAGCGTATAGAGACAAAAACAGCAGAAGGTGGCAATTGCCAAGAGCTTGCTGTTCAAGTCAGTGTACAGGGACAAACCAAACATGACGCATCCGATTGGGGCGAGGTAGTTTCCAGAGAGCAGGTTCTTGGAAAGAAAACACGGAAAAACAAATCATCGAATGAGCCCAGACTTACGATCAAGAAGAGGCAAGGGGATGGAGTAGAACAGGAGGAAGGAAATATCTCGACACTTAAGTCAACGACTGCATCATCGCCTCCTCCAACCAAGAAGCGCAGGAAAAGGATGGATGCACAGGCAACCAGTATTACGCAACATGAACCCAATAGCTACAGTGGAGAAGCAGGAGATAGGCAAGCAGACTTGGGGGAAGGAGGGAAATCGCGTGATACGGTGTTGCAAGTGGCTAAGCAAGATCCAGGCCAAGAAAAAGAGAAGATGGTGAAAAGGAAAAAGAAGGCCAAAAAAGGTGATGCCTTTGACGATTTATTCAAGTCCTTAGTCTAATGCAAATAACCTGAGCCGGATGACACGGCCAAGTCTATCATGAATCACGTATGAAAGAGGCGCCGCTATATGAATATCATCAGGCGTAGCGTAACTATTGAGCATCTCGAAAATGCTTGCGAGTGTTTGACGCGAAGTGAGTGGAGTTTTGTGCAGCTATCTCTCAATACGAAAGCGCCCTTCATTCCTTCCTCTTGCCACGCACCGACGTAAATGGGTTCTGATTAACCCTCGACAGTTGGCCTATCAACACCAGGACGCCGAGTTCTCATTTCATTTGTTCGTGCTCTCTTCTCGTTCCCACCTCATGATATCTAGACTAGCCTATGAAGCACTCCCAAAAGTACCATAACAAGGAGCCCCGCCAAAAAATGGAAAGCCACCGGAAAAGTATGAAACAGCACGAACACAGCACACCTAGGTAGAGATTGGACGAAAGAATCCATCAATAAACATGGATTCTTTCGCAACCTCTCTACTCTTCTTGTTCCCGGCTCTTGGGCAACAAAGACCCGTCCATATTTCTTTCGCTTTTTGAGTCATGCTAATTGATGGTTCTGCCATCTCAGAATGCAATATTGTTCCTCCAACCGTGAATCAAGTACCTCAAATGTAATGACGCTCGCATCGAGGTGCGCGTTTCGTCACTGGATACTTACTGGATGCGGAAATACCTCCAGATTCTCGCCCGCATATCGCCGGAACCAGTGGCGAAGAGCTCGTTGGTGGGTCCTGGAGCGACGGAAATAACAGAGTTTTTGTGTCCTTGAAGCATGAGCTGCGTATTACCCGTGTGAGGATCCCAAAATTGCACGCCGCGGTCCTTGGATCCAGAGAGAACCCATCGCGCATCAGGCGTGAGAGCTACGGAGAGCACAAAATCCTGTACAAGAGGTCATGTCAGTATTTCCTTAGTCATTATACTTCCTATCCGGATGGAACCGTGGGTAAGTTCACGGGCAAGTCCACTTACTCTGTGACCTTCAAAAGTCCTAATACATCTGCCACCCTTGTGGGACGAGCTGCCGGGAGGAGCTCGAGGTGAAGCAAGCTCCCACATCTTGATAGTCTTGTCCAGACTACCGCTAACGAGTTCCTTGCCTTGGGGAGAGAAGGCAACGCTATAAACACTGTCCTTGTGGCCGTCGGCACCCTCAAGACGCTCTAGAAGATATCCCTGGTGGATATCCCATACGCGGACGCTCTTGTCCAACGAGCCAGCAGCGACGTATTTGGTGTCAGGAGAAATAGCGACTGTAGTAACACCATCCTCTATACTCAACGTCAACGTCGAATTGCCTGTTTCGATATCCCACAGTCGGACAGTGCGATCACCACTGCCGGACGCGATTGTGCGACCATCGCGAGCAAAGTCAAGGGAATAGATGTCTTGTTCGTGGCCCGAAAACGTGGTGCGAATTGTTCTCGATGTAATGTCCCAGACTCGGATGAGTTTATCTTCAGCTCCCGTCGCCAAGTAGCGGCCATCGGGACTGAAACATACGCTACGGATGTAGAGATCGTTGTTCAAGTCGGCAGTTTCATCCTGGAGGACACAGACTTTCTCTCCCGTGTTTACGTCGTAGATCTGGGCGGATCTGTTACATCCGGTGGCAACGTACTTGCCGTCGTGGCTGAAGCGCACACAACAAACGACGCTCTCATGAACAAGTGTATGAACCAATTCGACATCCAAAACACGAGGAACGTGCTGGTTGTACACAACCCACCAATCATCGCGCGTTTTCTTCACATGCGGTGGCAGACGCTCGACATCAAGCTCCCCAAGGGCATTGTTGGCTACGTTATTTGCATTGGGGGGCAGGGCATGAGGGGGCATGGGTCCAGCTCGATGGTCGGGCGTAGGATGGTTCTGCACTTGCGGGGAGGCACCGGGTGGGTAAGGCATAGGATTATTGATCTGAGGAGTAGCCGGGCCTGTGGGGGGTCTTCCTATGCCACGCTTCCCGGGACCCGGAGATGGATTGTTCTGAGGCGGCTGACCTGGAAAGCCACTAAGACCAGGACCCTGTTGATAAGGTTGCTGAAATGGAGGTTGCTGAGATGGAGGTGGTGGTGGTGGTGGAGGAGGACCTTGGAGACCGGCCGGAGGCGGATGCGGCATCTGTTGGTGAGGTCCACTGGGCCCGAGTCCAGCCCCTGGCCCAGGTCCCAAAGACTGTTGTTCCTGAGGTGGCGGTTGGGGCGGCAAACCTCCAGAGCCGCCTTGACCGGCCATGATGCCTTGGAAAAGATTATTGCCGCCACCAAGCGAGGGAGGTGGAGGCACACTTGGAGGTCCATGCTGAGGCATACCTCCCATCCCAGGTTGTGGCGGCCCGCCGCTTCTAGCAGCTTCAAGCTGCCGTCGTAGAAGTTGCACGTCTTCTTCATATCTATGGCACATGAATTAGCAACACCATTCTTATCACGTCCCGCATGAATATATATATATATATATATAATCATGTCCAGATAGATGAGCAATCAAAATTGTCTTTAGAGATAGTCAAAAATGAGAATTATGAGAGAAAAATATCGATTTCAAATGCTCACTTTTGCTTAATGTTGATGTGATTCTGCTCTAGTTGGTAAACCTTTTCTCGGATCAGATTGGATTCATTGAGTTGTTGGGCAACTAATCACGTCAGACATCAGTACAATCCTCAGATATCCATTTGCGGTGTATCATAGAACGATTCGCTCCTTACTCTGCTGCTCCAATGCCTCATTGGCACGAACTTGACTTTCGTACTCGCCTCGCAGCTGTTCCAAGAGTTCATTGTGTCGCACCGACGGCTGTGGCGCATGTGATCGGTATATAGACATGATGGCTGACAGCAATACCACAAATAGCGATGGACAATTGATAGTAAAAGCTGGACGACTTTAAACACGAAGACGAATGGCTAGTTGCAGAAGTCGGTGCGAATCAAGTGAGCCGTATTTCTCCGATACAAAGCTTTACAGCAGGATCCAAGAAAAAGTGTCCAGTGAGGAACAAGACCCCGGATCCCCACAGTTTCTGGTTTGGGCTGTTCGACAAATCGGGTGACCTTTAGATTTTCCGCTGAAAACCCTTTTCGCGGACAATTTCGTGTCGTGATACAGAAGGTGTGGCTCCTGGCAGTGCTGATAAGTTGACAATGTGCTGACCCGAGTCAATGTGAGATCTGAAAAATCGCGTCTATGCTGATGATGGCATAGCTGCCCCTGGACGCGCACCAAACTTGGTCGCGGAACGGTAATGGGACGGTCGGGGTGATGGTGATTGCCTGAGACACGGACGAATATGGACAGTGAGCTTGGAAGTCGAGAAGCTAACCAGACGGCGTGACAAGGCGTGGCTCTGTCTCGACGTGATGCGGTTCCTTGGTGTTGCGATCCAGCGGAATGCGGCTCAACACCAGGAGATAGTGCTGAAAGAGGAGGAGAGGATGAGAAAAGATTGCAGTCTGCGGGCAGAAGAACGGGAGGTGATGCTACGCCAACGAGCAGACGACGTTTTGCTTGATTGTTTGGCTACGGTGGCACAATCACACCAGACTGGGGTTAAAGTGCTGGCTGCATTGCAGCTACCAGCGTTGGCTGCATGGGTCTCGCAGAATGGGGGGATGACCCACTCAAACCGAAGGGATGTCTGTGCATCATATCGGGCTGGACTGGCGCACGCCCACTGCGGACAGTACTCCCGTGCAATTTTGTACTGTGTCCCGTTGCTTAGCGGCTGCATGGGAGGGGGTCTGCCGACTGCATCACGTTGTACCGATACACATCTCCGCTCAAAACCGCCTGCTGGGGCTCAGCGGCATGAGACCTTGGAGGACGGAAGGACACCGCATCATTATGTTGCACCGGTACCACTCTGCATCGTACAACCTAGTTGCGAGTTGATGTGTCTTAGCCGTGCTGCGTCCTTTCGCCAGCATACTACCGGTAGTAGGTCGTAACATTCTGACTGCTGTAGGCTAGTATCGTGCTCTTACGACGTACGACCACGACACCCTGCGATATAGGTTGGACGAGAACTTTGTTCTGTGAAACCGTCAAATGTACACGTCTAATACCCATGTTTTACTTACACAGTTCGATGTACGAAGTATTTGCTGTATGTAGGCTTGGATACTACCTCCGTCTTTTCGAAAGTCGTGAGACAGCAAACACGAGATTTTGACTGAGTTTGTATCCAGACTTCTGGAAAGACAGAAGTAGACTAAGCAGTAGCAGATATTCGACAATAGAAAAAACCGACAGCTTGCCCGACACTAGAGTAGATACGTTGTACTATGGTGGTCTAACCATACGAATTACACTTCTTTATTCTGTAGGGCTTGCTCGGTTTCTGCTCGGTGTGGCATCGCAAAGCCGGATGTGAACAGCAAGATATCGGTACCATACTTATCTCGCACCACAGATCTCGAGATCCACACCCTGCCATTTCTACTGCGTCGTCTCGGTGCTGTGTAGATATCGTACCCTGAACCGTACCGGTATTGATACCGGGACAAGGAAGCCCACCCGATCGAGCCCCCAGACGCTTCCGGTACGTGCGGCCCCTAGTCCGAGAAGGTTATTGCCGCCGGGAGCCCCTTCGCTTCACATGGCTAGCTCGCTACGGGCTCATTCGTAGCTATTTACTCACAGAGCATCACTCTGAATCCATGCTCCCTAAGTTGTCACAAGTGACACAAATCTTATCGTGACTGTAGAGCCGCTAAGTTATCGCCAATTGGACTTTGCGGGCTCATCAGCGTGGTATCAAACGTATGGAGTTCGCCGTTCCAAGCTGCAATAGTGGTCACACAGCCATTCGGATCTATTCTCCAACCAAAGGGGTTTATCTGGAAACGAAGGCGTTTGGCCACAGTCAGGCAACCCACGGAATATGAACAGGTTTGGCTTCTCTCCATTAACTGCCATGCAACGGCGCCTGGTAGTCACTGTACTTTACACGTGCAGATCGGTGGCTACCGGTACTTGGATGCGCCAAATAAAAATACTACAGTGATGCTTCCTCCTTTGTTGCACCCTACAGTACAATACAAGGATTTTGGAGGGTTACTGTTGTGTGGTGGGGCGTCAAAGGCGACTGTCGTTTGTGGTTTGTGGTTTGTGTCGCTACTGTCTAACCCAATTAGGCTGACAGGCATACCCCGCCAAAGAGATACTTGCGCGCCACGGCAACGTGGAAGGGAAGTGCGTTTGTTTACGAGCGCACCGCACCATCGAATCGATTTACACAGGACAAAGAGATGATCAAACTAGATAATCGCTGAAATGATGATTTTAGTGTCATGATTGCAGTCAACCCATGTCTAGTACATGTGCGGTTGGCAAACTGCTACGGCGGCGGCACAGCTTTAGGATATCGTAGCACGGCGGAAGTAGCCTTTTGGCTGGGTGCGCCTGTCAGCCCGCATTGGGTTAGACAGCAGTCGCTGTCGCGGAAAAATGACAGTCGTGTTAGACGGTGTGGTTGCGTGGCAGTTGAAGAGATGGAAATACCGGTATGGAGTTCGCATGTGAAACCGCCGTAGCTCCGTCTTTCCGAAAGTCTCAGTACAGCTGCCGGTACTATCAGATTTTGATACAGTCTGGATCCAGTTTTTCGGAGAGATGGAGGTATGTACCAGTGCCTGGTTTTATGATAGCTCCTGTGGTGAGGGTACGCTATCGGATCGGTAGTCTTCTGCACAGTAGTGCAGCAGAACTCGCTTATTAACCGTTAGATTATTGAGTACAGCGAGGGGTTAAGATTAAGTCGCATTTGGCCTTTTCTCACCAAAATACCCGATTTCAAGGCTGGATAATTAATTATTAGACGACCACTCCGATTGAGAATATCCGAGTATACAATCTAGCAGTAATTTACTCGAATTATAACACAGTTGAATTGTAGGAACTTTGAATCAAGCTAACGAAAATTGCAAGCCATTGAAACGGGCACAAGTTCCATCCTCACCCAGTTATTGAAAATTTTGGTGATGACGTTTAGTTCAACTTCATCCACGTATAACTTTCGCTAGCTTCATTCAAACTCCCTACGGTTCAACTCTGTTATAATTCAAATGAATTGCTGCTAGATTGTATACTCGGATATTCTCAATCAGAGTGGTCGTCCAATAATTATCCAGCCTTGAAATCGGGTATTTTGGTGAGAAAAGGCCAAATGCGACTTAATTTTGATTTAACTTAGTAATAACTTAGACGGGTAATATTAAGATTGTCGTACCTTGCAGAATACTCGAGATGATTTATTGTATCTATCAATCAGTAACTTGAAGATCCATCTACTCTACAGTATCTTGGCGGCCCCCGCTTGAGTGAGGATCCTTGAACGGTCACTTCGTCCTCCTCGTCTGTCACATTACATGTCATCGATCATTGCCAATTCATTGATAATTTACAGTGTTGAGCGTGCATGCCGTTTCATCGCGGGCATCAGGGCAGGCATTACCGGTAGCATCCATCATCGGGTATAACTACAGTAGGTAATCAATTCAAGTGGTGTTCGATCGAAGTGCATGTCTTTCGAAAAGTATAGATGGCACAAGCATGGAACAGTTAAACATACTTGTTCGGGTATGGCCACTCAGGTACGCGTGATAGCTTCATTGACAGTGATGGGGCACAGAAATAATTTCTCAAACTTCAAACTTGAACGGATCTTTTCGAGTTTCTTTAGTTTTTTGCAGTGTGTCAATTTTTTGCCCTGCAATCACTGAATGCTCCTTAACTACAGAGGGAATATATATTTTGTTTAAAGAAACGCATTGATTCGAGAAAGAGTATGACTATTCTGTGTTGATTATTTCGTTGGGCCAGGCAGCTGTTATGTAGGTTAACTTCTTGAGTGCGTTATTTTATTTGTGTCCACCGCAGAGCCCTGATCCAAACTTTGGAACAGTGAGAAGGGGCTTGCTTAAGTTGAAGCACTGACTCTGAAACGAGAGAACCGATTTCTACAGGCGCAAGCCATGACCCTGACAGATAAAGATTCAACTGTCCAATGCGAATAATCTATGTCGGCTAGCTATAATTCAACAGTTGATCGCTCAACGTAGTTATACTTCTTGGTGGGTTATACTGTACATCAAGTTACCTACCGGTATTTCATGGCACTGACCAGGTGGGTTTACGGGATAGCAGACGAGAACTTGTGGTCACAGGCTCACGATATACATCCATACAATTACCTACTCTGGACGGAGCGCCTGGATTGTATTCTCTCGGGTTGTTTTTCATACTATCACTGCGATTTAGATAGAAGCCTGGCATGATCCGTGGCAACCACCGGAGAGAGCACGGGAGGCAGATACAGTCGGTATGTACGATTGGTATTACATTCTAACGTATATAGTCCGGCAAAGTAGAGGACGATCATAACACAATCCAGATACGCCATTGGTATCATGCACACCTTGGGAAATGATGTACGATGAAAATCCGCGCCCAACCGGCAAACCCAATGACCTGTAAACCGATTGCCTGTCGTACTCTGTAGCCAAACGTAAAAACAGCCATACATTAGCGCTATCAAGTTCATCATCGTGATATCGTATATAACTAGCGCAGAAAACACCCGGCCGCAAGACAATGCCCTTCTATCATTCAAGGCAGCAGCATCGGATGTCAAGCCTTGCCCACCATGATACTCTGGAGAGGCACGAAAGAGAGCTTAGCGCCAGCGCCGTCGGTAGTTCCTTCAAGTCATCCGACTCAGGACGTGGAACTTGAAAAAGCCATGTGATTCTCATCACCCTAATTGGCAGCCGCGGCGTTGGCTTTCCTGACCTGGGCTCTCGAGCCTCCTACTCGTCCTCGTCACGCTTGTTAGCCTTCTTGCCCTTGTGATGAGGCTCACGGGTTTCCAGCTCGTTCTCGTCGCGCTTGTTGGCCTTTTTGCCCTTGTGGTGGGGCTCACGGGTCTCCAACTCATCCGCATCGCGCTTGTTGGCCTTCTTGCCCTTGTGGTGAGGTTCGCGAGTCTCCACCTCATGATCGTCCACATCGCGCTTGTTGGCCTTCTTGCCCTTGTGATGGGGCTCGCGAGTTTCTAACTCTTCCTCGTCACGCTTGTTGGCTTTCTTGCCTTTGTGGTGGGGCTCACGGGTCTCCAACTCATCCGCATCGCGCTTGTTGGCCTTCTTTCCCTTGTGGTGAGGTTCGCGGGTCTCCAACTCGTCTTCGTCACGCTTGTTGGCCTTCTTACCCTTGTGGTGGGGCTCGCGGGCTTCTAAGTGGTCGTCCTCGTCACGCTTGTTAGCCTTCTTGCCCTTGTGATGAGGCTCACGGGTTTCCAGCTCGTCTTCGTCGCGCTTGTTGGCCTTCTTGCCCTTGTGGTGAGGTTCGCGAGTCTCCACCTCATGGTCGTCCTCATCGCGCTTATTGGCCTTCTTGCCCTTATGGTGGGGCTCACGAGTCTCCAGCTCTTCTTCGTCACGCTTGTTGGCCTTTTTACCCTTGTGGTGGGGCTCGCGGGTTTCCAGGTCATGCTCATCCTCGTCGCGTTTGTTGGCTTTCTTGCCCTTATGGTGGGGCTCGCGGGTCTCCAACTCTTCCTCGTCACGCTTATTAGCCTTCTTGCCCTTGTGGTGGGGCTCGCGGGCTTCTAAATAGTCGTTCTCATCACGCTTGTTGGCCTTCTTGCCCTTGTGGTGAGGCTGAAAAGTTGTTAGCACTCGACGCCGACTTTCAGATGCATGGGGACGTATTTCAACTTACAGTAGGTGATCGCTGTTCAACGACAGGGGCAGCGAATGCAGGGGTAACAAATGCCAGAAGAGACCCCTGAGAGATTATTAGCTTTGTAAACCTTCTCATATTTTGCTCAAGGTTTTCCATGAGTACACTTACCACTTGTCGCCGGGACAAATCCCTGGCACCGTTCAGCTGAAAGCCGTCCACAGCAGAAGCTGCAACCAGGCCAGAGACGACGACGTTGATGAAAGATTGAGTATACATTTTGACTTGTTATTTAATACAACCCGCAGCCAATTATTAAGCTGACCGGCAGCCGAGTATATTGCTGTATAGAAAAGAAAGAAGGTTAAAGGCGTAGATTCAAACGGAAAAGCAGACAGGAATGCGAGTGCGGATGCAAGAAAGACATGCCATAATTGTACGGAGAAAGTTTGAGAGAGTTATATACAGTCTGAACATAGGGTAGATTTCCCATGGCGAGGAGGTAGTTGAGGCAACTCCTGAAACCCCATACCCCCAATAGGAGGCGAACGGTACACAGCGATGAGTAGTCGTTGCAAGTTGGGCCAGTTCCTGACATCTAACCGCTGCCCATCTGACTACCAAGGTGTGGAAGCCGTGACCTGCGCAGTAGATCTCTCGTCTCATGTCTGGATTAGGACACAGAACCTGTGGGATCCTGGCTAGCATGTTGCTCGGACTGAACACGGGTGTATCCAGAGCCGTGGAGCAGGTACAGGGAGAGAGCGGCTAATAAGAGTCAGCCAATGGTCGATCAAGTTGATGAATTGGGACGTTAATTCTGCTGCATACCATAGTGTTTCGCTGTGCTATGATGACAGCTCATCAGGCACAAAGAAACGGGCCCACATCTAGCGACCTGGCAGACAGCCAATCAAAAACCCCAAGGTCCGACAACTGCATCCTACGGCCAAGGCGAGGCTCAAACCATTTTCCATAACAGGGGCGAATGCGCTCCAGTACCTAAGAGCATGGATTTGGCTTGGTATCTAACATGAAAAGTTTTAGGTTCATTCATCGATATCAAACCAAGAAATCAACGCTGGCATTGACTTCCGCACAATAACCGCCAGGCTTTGTAACAGCAATTGGCGCGTTATGCCAGCCACTAGTTGCGTAATGTCCCGTAGATGGAGCACGGAGAAGGGGTGTTGCGACAGAACGTGGCAAGCGGCTTAAACGGGAAAAGACGGGAGCCCCACAAATTGTAGATCAATCCGGAGTCGATACCGATGCTGGTCCAATCAAAATCAGCTCCGGCAATTGGTGCATGGTAGGAGAGTCAGCTTTGTCTCATTCCCATCGCTTGTCTCCACGAAGAACTGGTGCGTCGTCTGATATCGTTCCTTGAGGGCTTCGAGAGTTGTACAGAAGCCATGGTGTACCGAAGGGATCCTGGGTGTAATGAGTACGGCACAGGTATTTGGTGTCTTGGCTTTCCCACCATACTGTACATGGTTGCCGTGCTGCACGGTAGTACCCATCCGTTCTGGCGAACAACATCAGCGCCACGGCGTCTCATGTCCCTGCTCAAACGGTTTGGGACTTCAGATTTTGACGGCAACATTCTTTGAACCAGTAATCTGGCCGACATACGGTAAGGCTTCTTTTCCTAGCTAATGTTTTTGGAGATACCAGTGGTCGACCGTTCTACTAATGGCGGAAGCAGGAGCCTACTATTCTATTACCCTGGATTGTAACCTCTTAGAGAGAATCGTTAGTCTTAGTGGATGGGTCGCTGTCTGGAATACGCCTGGTATTAGGCAATCGTTTATTGAGAAGAGAAGTCAAATTTCTTGACATGACAATGCTAAATTCTTTTTCAAATATACATATTTATTCACGGGTAACAAAATGCATAGTCCGGTTAGCAACGGTGGACCTTCGATGTTGTCGGCTTCCGGAGCGATCAGTGGAGTTCATCTGATCGGCTAAACTTTGAGTTAATCGAGTTCGCACCGATTGCACCGTTGTCGCCCATGGCACAAAGAAGGGGTAGGCAGACGTCCCTGGGAACAGACTACTAGTCGTGGCCCAAGATCCAATTCTCCTCGAGTACGCCGCAACCCCAGGGTTTTCAGACCAAGTCGGGAGGCAAGTAATCCCCTTCGCTGCGTCTACTGCTAATGAGAAGGCGGATGAGACCACTTTTTAAAACGACAGGGATCTACATGCTTGAAATATCAGGTTTGCGAGGTGACTTTACCATAGAAATGCCTCGGGCTTAAGTCAGGTATCATAGCGAGCTGGGCATATTTTCTGATATAAAACCATGGAGAATCCAACCGAACCAGTTCGCCATGTGCACGCTGAAGCCACGATGAAAACATGAGCTGCCTCGATTTCGTGTCAAGAGGCTTGACATTCCACAAGATTGGGTACTACAATACTCTGACACATCTAACCATTTTCGCGTCAAACTTTTACCATCTCGTCCATTAAAGCATTAAAGGACGCACGACAGGCTTAATAGGGCTCGATCATATGCCAATACATCGACGCAAATCTGTATTCACACCGCAAATATCAAACATTCTACATACAATTAAACCCGGTGGTATAAATTCACCCTGGACAATATCTGATGGCTATAGTTGATTTGATCTGAAGCATTTGGCTATTGAGCCACGCTCTTCCAGGAGATATTGGCAGCCAACCAGTTGAGGGAAGGCCATAACATCGTCAACTGTTGGGTAGTCAGCTGATATTGAGGGCAATAAGGACTGCTATTGATGATTTCAAGTGACTATGAAGAGAAGAAGGAAAGCGGACCGCCACCTAACGTGGGTGGTCCGGCTATGTACATCTGGTAGACCGCCTCCGGACCACCGCCATGCTAAACCCTATCCGGGATCGGGATCGGGTCCGGACTTAACCCGGACTTAACCACTTGCACAGCCTGAGTATATAACATCAACTCGGGATATTCTGATACGAATAGGTGCGAATATAACGCCCTACCGAGGTAGCATGAGGCTGCATGTGAGTTAAATGCAATGGAGCTTATTGGTATCGAGGAGGTTTTTGGGGCGAGTCTGGGCAGAAGCTGGGAACCTACACCAATAGAATCTGCCACATTGTTACCATATTCACACACCAGTATTGTCTCACGTTGCCTGTGTGTTCAACTACCAGTCCAAAAATTACAAACATGCGTCAACATCTGGTTCTGAAGTTCGTAAGCACTGTTCGTCATCAGGGGGATCGACAATAGGTGGTGCTGACTAGGGAGTAATCGCTGTAGCAAGTGATTGCACCCTGCATGAGTTTTGTCACAGTTCATTGACTTCGTCGGACGTCTGTTTGAGCTACGGTGGGTGCAAGGAGATGGACAAAAGTCCCGAGTATTTTGAAACTGCATACCGCAATTTTGCGACCGACAAAACAACACTACTTTTTGCAATGCCATCTACACCACCACCATCGGCTTAATTGGCTTCAAAAAATCATTGTTCTTCTCATAGAAGGACGAGGATTTCGTTGATGTACAGCAAAAAGCTCACTGCCCATGCAGTTGGTGTGTACGGCATTGTCCAACGATATGATACCCAACATTCTGCCCGATCACAAAAGCGCTCAGGACGACCACCCAAGCTTTCTGATCGAGATAAAAGACAAATAGATAGGGCAATACATCAAGACCCTTCCATTTCTCCAAAGGAATTGGCCGATATCCTCCAAAATCAGCAGCCTGACAATTGTCTGGTTGTAAGATAGTCAACCGAATGTTGGGAACAATAGGATTGCCGTTGATAGTATCTACAACGCTATGAGAGGGAAGAGAAGGAGGAGGACTGTCTCGGGTCCACCGCCAGTCTGGATATGTACATGAGCCCTTCAGCCGTACGCATGGGCCTCGTCTAGTCCCGTCTCCGTCTTCCGAACCAAGGAACAGGCCTGAGACCATAACACCGATGGCTTTGCTCAATTGGTCGTCAGTAATACAGGGCTCTCCACCGGCTAAAATTATCGGACTCGTGGAAAGCCAACCCGTCATTCGCAAATGTTTTTTTGGTGCATTTTCCTTTGGTTCTCGTACAGCACTCTATACTTTGTATGGAGACCCTGAATCTACAAGAGGAGGAGTCTCTAGCCGCTCTATCTTGGAATGCTTGCAACAAACCTTGCCTACAATTATGGAGCCTGGAATGACGTATGCCCAGGATAATGCCCCTACTCACAGGGCCCGTATAGTCCAAGATTGGTTGTGTGAGTTTGCAGAGGAGAATGGGCTAGAGTTGGTGGAGTGGCCTCCTTACTCACCTGTCTCAAGGGCGGAGGATATCCGGGCTTGTTTGTCTAAATAGATGCAGAGAGTAATTCCAAACACTGTAGAGATGTCTGGATGCAAAGGGGTGATCAGGAGAGTGCACACAGGTGCTAGGCTGAATTTCGGAAAAAGGGGGTAATGCAGAATATTGGTGCAGACAGATGATATGATAAAAGACTATAACACTCCATAAAATCGGGATGCAAGTATATCGTCGGACGCGCAAGCCAAAGAACTTTCAGATGCACTCTGAAGATTGTTAATTGAAATTGGGACGCTGTCGCAATTGCGGAAACCGTGAGGGGCAATTATGAGTGCATGAAAGTGTCAATCGACAGTTTTAACGCATGTCAATGAGAGGTGCGTAGTAATGTCGTTCGACAAAAATATCAATGTTCACAAATAATGTAAGAATAATGTCGATCGACAGTTGTAACAGCATGCAGCAAACATAGAGTATTGAGAGTAGTGTCGGAAAAGACGAGAACAGGTGTAATAGTCCTCAGTGGCCTCAAGGTCCTTGATCCTCCCACTCTAGACTAGGAGTCCCAAGTCCTATATATGTACACGTATTTCCGCCTATACCTGAGGCGTCTCGGCCATTGTATCTTCGTAGATTCCCATGAGTCTGATCACTCATCCGCTACCAATCGTCCAACTACATCACAAGAGGACATACTCCTCCGATCAATGACATAACATGACCAGCTGTCAACACACCGATTTTGGTCCATCTCCAATTGTGTTACGGTCAGAGTAAAGCGTCGGTAAAGATGGTGTATTAGGCGCTATGCACGAAGATTCTAAACTAAAGGAGAGAGAGAAAAGATCCACCAAATGCCCGGGCACGCATCTTCCATTTACACAGTCACCGCCTATTACTGACCCCGCTTGCCTCCGCTTTTGCCGTTGAGGCTACCATCGTTAGATCGAAGGTCGAATACACAGTAGGCTATTACGAATGCCATTGCGCAAGCCTTTACGACTGTGTGGAACCTTTGCGAATGCCCGTGGTAGGAGCCGGCATTTCGGACCTCCGATCCTCCGATTCCGATCTGTTACGCTGTGACTGTCCGCAACCGTCACAGCGTGCGCATTGTTGATGTCGCTGGTTGGTGGTTGTTGTTAGATCGGAGTGCGCTTGTGTGTTGGAGTTGTCCTGTGGGCTCAAGATAGGGGCGACTATACGCGACTGGTTAGAGCTTCGGTCGCGACGACCGTTGCTCCACACCATGCGATCGTATGCCGTAACGGGCTCAACACGGTGCATAGCCTGCGACACCTCCTGATAACCCGTGACACGAGCTATCTGTGTGACATCACCTGACCTTAACCCAATTGAAAATCTGTGGAAAGTGTTGAAGGAGGGCGTTTGTGAGAAGCATCCTGAACTGTCAGATATGCCAAAGATACAGGAGGCATTGAATCATTTACGGCAAGCTGCTGTTGATGTGTGGGAGCCGATTGAAGATAGAGAGTGTTGAATAGTTTGGTAGAGCCGATGGACAGGAGGCTCCAGGCTGTGATTGATGCAAATGTTAGGTAGCGCGATGTTAGTATCATTAGATAGCCCTAGCTTTTGTGGATCTCCTCGTATAGTTTCATGTAATTTCATTCATGTACATCATGTTGTGGTCGTTTCAATAAGGTCAATTGATTATCAGTTGGTGGGGTTTTGGGTCGCCATCTCAATTTGCTCGGAACTTTTGTCCACCCACACTGTCAGCACATATCGTAGAACCCTGTACTGCATGCGACCCAAACCATCGGGTCGTTACAAAACTGTGCATCCTGCAGACTCCTTGGTACGAGGCTTGAAACTACGCGAAGCTTTCATCGGGGGCCATTTTTAATACAACTTGAGCCTATTGTGTCCATTTAGTCTGAAGTATCCATGGTATTCAAGAGCATTTAGGCCCTTGTAGCTTTAATGAGGCCTTCATGAATGCACCGCTAAAAGCCGTGTAGATTGGTCATTACGGTTCTTCATAGAATGCGCACAACCGTACAATCCTGACGTCCTTACCCCACACTCTAGGGGTCTTATTTTGACGAAGCCCACGGGTTTGCCCAGGTCCAGATAACAAAGAATTAGTCGGTCGAGTGCAGTGATTGCAACCAGTCAGCAAGAAAAATAGATATCACCGGTGTCGCTCTCTAAACCAGTACTTTACGCCGCATTCAGAGCACACGTACAAATCGTGTTGCAGATCGTGTTCCAGCACATTAGAACCAGGAACGTCACAAGTCCAAGACCCAGCCCTTATGCTGGGCCATTGACGGGCCATAGATGAAGCCTCCACTACGATGGGTTCTGATATTGTGACGTTCCTGTTGTTGTCGCTGGTTTTGAGCATTCCCAGCACGCCTAGAGGTATTGGTAGTTAACGTCCTGCTACGGTGCCGTACGTACCTCCTATTCGTAAATGGTCCCTGCGAATCCCCAGAGTTTACGGGGCTAATGGAATCATGCCCCAAGTGGCCGGTGGGCCAACAAGCGGCCCGAAATACGGGGTTCTCAGCGCTACGACGATTGCATGATTCCAGGAAGCGCTGTTTTTGAGCCGCATGCCGTAACACCTTTCCTTTGGCCACGTCTAAAACCGACCGGCCTGGCCTTACCAGCAGCACGGTAATGGATCATACTCTTTTAGATACCTCAGTAGTAGTTGTCCTGGTTCACTAGGTAGTATCAGACATATGCGCATTACGCCAGGGGTTTTCCCACTTCCAGCGCCTACGACACCGCGCCTCTAGACTTACTTTCCATCCATCACAATGTTCTTGCGTGAAGTAGCGACAAATCTACGTTTGGGACTACAATTGCACGTGTAAGATGAGACGAAGTGTTTCACTAATGACACAGACAGTACGGCAGGCGGTTGCCGCTAGACTCGTGCTGTCTCATCTTTCGAGGCTGAGAAGATCACGCTTGCCAAAGATCTTGGCTGCGTTGAGTTGGAACACGAAGCACCTGCATGCTGGTATTCTCGTCGTCTCATCTATTCCATCTCTGCTTTTTTTTCTCCTGGCTACCAATCCATACAGACCGTGTCTACCGGTATACTCTCTTATTTTTTCTTCGTAGCAATTTTAGAATGTTCATGTTCACATATTAGCGCGTGCGCTGTGCTTCTAATTTATTCCCTTCTTGTTGCACCTGGTGTGCATTTTAGGCGTAGTCACTTGACTCGCTTGTTCCGTTTATTCTTCTCTCTCACTCACTTTCACACATAATGTCACGAACGTACAGACCAGCCCCTATACAGGAGGAGGAAGAGGAACCCTTGACGGGCCACAACTACGGAGATGAGAAGTTGGGAGTGGACTGGCGGATCACGAGGAAATCGCTGAAACAGCGATTATCACGACTGAATTCCAACTGGTTGTGGGTAGCCCAGATAGTGTTGTTTTCCATTTCCATGACATTCTTTGCGGCTTCCCTCTGTTTGAGATCAGCAAAGAAGATAGCGCCAGAGCCAATGACATGGTGTGAGTTTTCGTGATCTTTGTCCGGCAGACAATTGGTACTAAACATATTATCTGGATAGCTCCTATCAACGAAGCCGTCAAATACGAGATTAAGCACTTTGATTTACCTCCGATACCCGAGGGCCGATATGTTGGCAAAGGACCTGAGGTGGACGCAGCATGGTCGTATTTGACGGACGGTGGTTCGTGGTCCTATTTCTCCTCTTTCTATGCTGGATACTGACAACACAAATAGTCCCTGACACCATGGTGTCACGCGAGGAAATGATTAAGATGGGTCATGACCCGAATGGAGCGCTGGAGATCACGGACCCAGCCACAGGAAAACGTGGATATCGAGTAGCGACCGAGGTTTTCCACCAGTTACACTGTCTCAACTTGATCAGACAGAACAACTACAAGAAACATTATGCGGCATTAGGTGGTGACACATCCGCCGAACCTATGGACTTGCACGGCCACATTGACCATTGCATCGATGCATTGCGTCAGTTCATCATGTGCAAGAGCGACGTTAATGTGTTCCCCTTCCGGTTCCCCTTCAATGACGGCGACCCGTGGCCAGACTACAGTGGCCCTCACATGTGCCGCAACTACGATCGCGTGAGACGATGGGCTGTTGATCATGGAGTCGCGCAGGGTCCGGACGAGCCTGATCACTGATAGAGTTTATGGGAAACGAGGGTTGTCGTACAGGTTGTCGGGATACCGAGGCTTTACATCTTATTTGGGGTTAAGGGGGCACCAGTCAGCTCTGGCCCGGAAGGCGAGATCTCAGTTGGAATTCCAATGACTGCAGAACCACAGAACGATAACACATCCATTAGCCTATCAGCACAATTGATTTTGAAATCGCCAGCGACGAGAGCAGAGAGGGCGGGACGAGAATCTCGGGGGTGCTACTGGGCCTTAAATCGGCTTGTGGCGAGTCTGGTATTCTTGCCAGGTCAGGAGACACGATTCGCCGCCAGAAGGCCAATTTAAGGCCTGGCAGGCAAAATGCAAAACATAGAATAACAGCACCCTGATAATGCGACCCAATTCGAAACAACCCGGTATCAGCCAATGTAATTTGGCATTTTTCATGAAGCAGATGTGCTGTATACCCCTAGGAGTTAGTTTTCTTCTTCAATACAACGCGCAAACTTCGTGTTGAAGAAATTTTGTTTGTCTGGTGTTTGTGACATTCGATCAGAGGCAGGAAGTGCATGTTTGGACGCCTGAGCAGCTGTCGCATCATCACTGCGTTACCTGAAGCCTTCCCCTGACCCGTAGACTACGGCCAGACTTTGCGTCACTCGAATGGGGGATGGAAACTCGCCTACGTTCAACAAGAATTATGACATCAATCCCAGGCTCCAGGGCGCGACTGAGCTGTGGTACATTCGCAAGGCAGGGATTTTACGGCTGGCTCAAAAACGACCAGCACAGTCGACATTGTACCTAGGGCATCCAAGAACGGTCCGGCGTGTTCTTTGATCAACGATTCTAAGTCCTCTCTCAACGTCATGGACAGAAATGGGAAGACCAGGTACTGGGATACAGCATGATAAATATAGATGGTCCCTGCGTCATGCAACGTCAGATAAACAGCACTGCGTTCTCCGAGTAAGATCAGGATCCTTGTACCCAACGAGCGCATGAACACCCAAGTCTTATCAAGTATGCTATATTTTCTGAACTGTAACACCCCAGCGAACGCTTGGAGAATCCCGTGCTTTTGGGAATCATGGGAGTCTGCACTCTTCCACTTGAAGGGGTCGGCTCCCTAGATTTCTCGAGATCGCATTACCGTTTGTGGATCCTATGATGCCTCGGAAACAAGCAGAGGTGCAGCGCGAATTGTGCGTTCTGGAACGCTGATAGTTCCACCAGGAGATTGCAGATAATTCATTTCCGAGCAGGCATGATACATAACTCTTTTCGCAAAATTTGCATAGTATCTAATTCTTTTGCCATGAGAATATAGACATAAATCAGAGATGTCCATCCAACATATCATTGTACCGGTTGGTGAACCGAACCTCTTGCTCGGATCAAGTCACTTTGAATGCGATTGGACTTCGCGTTCCTCATGCCTGAAGTCTCACCACCGTTAAGAGAACCTTGAGTAATCTTCTACTGTGTACTACCCGTATTCCCAGGTCCACCCCTCAGGTCAAGCTTGGATTGCGCGTTGATCGGTAACACTAGGCTGATCCACAGCGAGCTCGCGGATAAGCCCCCAGATCAGAGTACCCGAGTATTAAGTTCCGCGGGTTACCGTAGATTCAGAGTCCATACTAAGGCCAAGTTGAGTAGTCGCCAACACATTTTCAACCACGTTATTCTCTCGGCATCCAATCAAGTTGTGCGAAGCCGCCGCTTTTCAGAGCGGAAAGGGGAGAGGCATTCATGAAGAGTCGTGACGAGAGTTCCTCCACTCCCTCCAAAAGAACTGTGATATTCAAAACCCGGAAGCCTCACCCGTAAGGCCCGTCCGCCTACCCATCCCAGTCCCGCCTCACCATAAGCCCTCATCCCTCCCACCCGATCGGAAACCCTCCCTCCATCAAGGCTTTTGAGATCCCAACCCGCAAGCTGAGGGCCGCCAAAAAAAGAAGAAAAGACTCAACGATAGGCTACCCTTCCCAGCACTGGCACTGGCTGTCTGGGTCCACCCTGCGGCTGCAATTCTCGATTTAGAACCTCGATGTCGAAAAAAAAAAAAACGTAGCCCACAGCACGAGCTCTGTTCCCTGCTCTGCCCTGCGTTGCAACGGGTACAGTTTAGATAGATTGGGGATTTTGGGGGGTTACATGAGAACGCACGGACTACAGATATGCAGAGATCACCGAATGAAGACTTTCAGCACCGAAGGGGTTCACCGGTGTCTTCGAGGGGATGCCGTCATGGGCAGTGAGCACCGCTCCAAGTACGATAGGTAGGTAGGTAGGGTTGATTACGATGTTTTTCCCTCCGTAGATTGGACCCTCGACCGGTGGCCACGATGGAAACGAATCTCCTAGATATTCTAGATACGGGCAAGGCGAACGTGATTGATAGTCCAGACAGTGTACCGTTATCATTACCAGCGAGGTTCAGCCGTTGAGTGTTGCTTTTCAATGCTTGGCTGTTGTCCCGTGCTGACTTTCTTACAGGGAAACAAAAAAAGCAATTATTCATTTGCGCAGGTAGATCTCAAATTTCACGAGAGCGGGAGGTCAGCACGTTTCGCACAAGATAAATGCAACAATTACCCAAGGATGCATTACAATGAAGGTTTTAGCACCAAGCCTTTCCATTTCCCCTCACTCCGGGAGGTATGTAATTGTCAACGCCACTTGGTAAAAGCGTGACAAGTAGAAGAAGATGACTATTCTGGAGTATCACTTCTACAATGAGAGTAGATATTACATCCGTCAAGATCGAGTCTCATTTTTTTGTGCTCCATTTTTGCGCAGCCCTACAAGCGAGAAGTGCGCGATAGTATTAGTATCCGTCACTCCACAGCTCCCAGATTAAGCACCATCCTGTCCCGTGACGCCACTTGTGGCTAATTGATTGAAAAAAAATCACGGGTCGCGCACGAAAAACTCCCCCTTAGTTGTGCCCATGATCGCTCCTAGGCATCATTCCTTATCCCTGATCATCGTCGTTGCCCGCCAGCTGATCTGCCAAGTCTACCGGTCCTGGGAGACAGGTGATTGTGATGGACAGACGGAGAGATGTTGCCGTTGAATGAGGTGAGGTATAACTTTTGTTTGATATTGAAGTAAAAAAGATCCCCGAGAAACTCCGTGCAGAATCCCAAATGCAGCAGTCCCAATACAAAACGCCATGCACTAAAGGAAACCGCTGAGTCGCTGCTGTTGATAAAATTGTGACGACGCATCGCCGAACCAGCTGTTGCTGGGCTGTCGTCATCATGGATATAATTTTCCACATCACTCGTCTGTATAGATGTGCGTCGGGTGGGATGATCGACTTAATGGGACTGCTGAACTTAAATTGGGTTCCGTTTTTTGTCGAACCCGTAGTAGACAGCATGAAACACCAGATCCTCCCATGTCAGGCATTATGAAAAGCTGACGAATTTAGGATCTTTTGGTCGACCATCTGGCCCAATACCGTTGGCGCTAAACCTTTGCTCCATGTACACTCTGCGTGCGTCGTCGAATTGCATGCGACGTGACTTCATGATACGAAGAATCTCACGTTTCGCTCCATCGTCAAGCCCTGCGCGGCTGTCACCACTTGATACGTTGCCGCTAAGACTGAAAGTTGAACTGCTGAGTCCGGCCTCCATATCGGCAGTAAAAGATCCTGAGGGTGACCCTCGACCGTGTCGTGAGGGGATGGCGGGGAGCCGTGAGTAGATGAATGAGCCGGATGACGAAAGAGTATCTGTGAACATGTTGGGCAACATAGGGGTCCAGTAGCCGCGCGTAAGGTATAGAACCGTGCCGATAATAAGCACGAAAAATGTAAAGTAGTAGAGGATATACTCCATAACGGGGCCAGACCAGAACAAAAAGGTTGTCCCCAGGTGGCGGAAATGCCAGTGATTTTGTACCAATCCAATGGGCGTGGGACTTGGCGTAAGCCGAGGACTCAACGAGTTGAGGCAAAGCGATGTGCCCCAGTGACTAGGGTTTCGTTCAGATAGGAAGGTCGGGACTACGGGCGAGGGACCGGTCCGGGATTGTGTTTGCACGAGGGAAGACGGTCTTAAGGCCCCATGAAAATATCCCAAAGGAAGGTGTGGGATGGTGAAGAGCGAGCGAGGAGGATGAGAAAGTCGTCAGTTTGGGTATTGGACGACGAGTGGTTCGACAAGTAGGTCGATGCGGAAGTGGGCAGACTAAGGTGACGAGGCTCGAAGGCGACGTGATGTGTGAAGTGAGAGCAATGTTAAAATGAAGAGCCCCGAAACGAGTGGGGTGATGAGTAGCAAGGTGTACCAGCCGCCTGCTAAGTTTGAAGGGAAAGAGTGCGGAGGCGAGACGTCACTCCAGGTTTGTCCAAGGTTGTCCAAGGCTGTCCAAGTCTGTCGCGTGCCGTGGCAAGATCACGGAGGAGATTGAACAGGCCAATGACCCGTTGCGGAGTCGGCCACCGCAGTAGGAAGGTCGCCTGTTCCGTCTGATGGCGACTAGGCCATGGGTAGCGGGAGAGCCCACCAAACGAGAACGACAAAGATGACAGCGTTTGAAGACTGTCAAGGAGGGTAGAGAAAATGCAGCGCCAGTGTCGCGGCGGCTGGAGAAATGAAGATGATAAGAAGCAGGAGATGAGAAAAATCGAAAGGACGTTGGAAGAAGGAGGGCAGATTGACCTAAGTACAAAGAACAAAGGAATGAAACACTAGTCGAGAGCCGCTTGACACTTGAATCTTGACCTCATGCGTACCATTGCACGTAATGCCAATTGCTCATTGCTGGCCTATTATTTCTTGGTGGATATTTTAGGAGGCGTGGCGCAGAGGATCATTCTAGGTTGTTTGCATGATCAACCCTCAACTAATCCTAGTACGGATGCCTCTCGTATGGCCCGTAGGCAACAGAGACTTGGGACCGTACTCCACAAGGCCGGGATGACGACAAAACGCGCAGATCGTGGACTTAGGTCTGGACCGAGCGTCTTGAATGGGCAGCTTACTAAGTTTGTCCGGAAGGTGGACCCCAAGATGACCAATGCAGGACCCTGCGCTATCTCAACCGAAACAGCCTGAACTTGTCTGTGGGAAAGTGCGTGAGCGCACGGGCCTTATGGCCGCACAACTTTTGCATTTGTGTGAAGAAACTCCAAAGTTCGTGAGAATTTACAGGCTCTTTCAGTGACGAACATCCGATATCGCCACAACCTTCTCCGGACTCGAAATCCAATTTAAGACACAAAAAATACATACATAGCCGCCGCCGCCATGTCTTCGTCTGTCGCCTCCCCCGATTTGGTCTGGGAGCTTGTTCGTGAGTCTCCCTTCAACGGGTCGGGATCCCGTCAAGCAGCTGAGAACCCTTGATGCTGCAGCGGACCAAGGCAGTTGGACATTGATTGGAATGAAGGGGAA
>JAOYMO020423665.1:0-24220 GCA_025802455.2 Iodosphaeria phyllophila | reverse complement strand
CGCCAAGAACACGTGGCTCTCCGTTATCCAGACCGAGACGGCATATATGCAGGGCAATCCTGACGCATCGGTTCCCTTCAAGCCTAACCAAGGCTTTTTCGACCCTAATTTCGACACATCTTGCTCTGGCAGTTCCGATACGTGCAAGCGCACTTGGGGCCTCCGCGTGACTAACTCATCGGAAGTCTACGTTATGGGCGCTGGCTTGTACTCGTTCTTTAACAACTACGACCAGGATTGCACCTTGACCCAAAATTGTCAGCAGAACGTGGTCAGCATCGAGAACTCCAACGTCAACCTGTACGGTCTCAGCACCAAAGCATCTGTCAACATGATCACTGTCGACGGCAAATCCATGGCTCTAGATAAAGACAACAGGAACACATTTTGCGCTCTCATTGCCGAGTTCGCAACCAACGGTTTCAGTGGTAATCCCTCTTTGGGTGGATCCGATTCTGGTTCGTCTGGTTCGTCAGGATCATCAGGCACAGTAACTGCTTCCATAATTGCATCGACTACTTCTGGGTCCGCCTCATCGCCCACTGGATCAGGTTCTGCTTCCAGTGGATATGGAGATGCGGGCAGCGGGTCCGGCACCGGTGGATCTGGCAGCGGAACTGGTTCCGGCTCGGGCACTGCAGGATCCGGCAGTGGAACTGGCTCTGGATCAAGCACTGGAGGCACCAGCTACCCAACCCCTGCTGCGGGCACTTCTCAGGCTACCCCGGTGTTTGCTTCAAGCGCTGCCAGCTCAAACATAGGCGCCCCGACAGTGACCCCATCTGTTGCTCCTTTCGTCACGCCGAGCAGTGGAGGCAACGGTGGCAATGGAGGAGACAGTGCAGCCAGCGCAGGGAGCCCGGCCGGAGCAGGAAGTGCTGGCAGTGGTAACGGTGCTGGTGCTGGAGGTTTCATGACCGTTACTGTGACCGCAACCGCGACAGTCACTGCCGCCGGCCAGTGTACCAGTGCATAGACGACACGACCACAGGCTGGGCAGAGCGTGACGAGCACAACCGTCACCACAACGTGGACCTCTTGGATCACGACTACGACGACGTCTATCTGCCACTGATGCTTCGGATAATTCGGCTTACCTACGTGAGAGGATAATCAACCTCTACACACCTATTTTTGCTTCTTTTCTTTCAAGCCTAGAAGGCTTTTAGCACATACAGCTTCTTATGTTCTTTCGTACGTATGCATTAGTAAAATAGCATCATTTGGAGTTCAGGCGACTGGCAAGGAAGACCTCACGAAGGGATGATCGGGGAAAGGGTTGTGTACGGCATGATACCCAGGATTTCTCTGTTTCTAGATTGATGAAAAGAAAGGGGTCGAGCAAGCTCTGCTGCCATGAGCAGGAAAGACCACAGAATACCTAAGCTCCGTGCTTGTAGACGGATACTATAGTATGAATCAGAGCTTCCTAGCACCCTCCTGGAAGGGCTTGCAGAAAAAAACATGTCTTGATGTATGCTTTGGTGAGTAGAAACGAGTGTGATGCGGTGGTGAATACTGTGTAGTCCTTGACAATGGCATGATTTTGCTGCGCAGTGTGGTTTGCTGCTTAGCCTGGAGACCTGCTGCGTCACAATGAAGGTGGTCTGTGCATTGTAGACGTCATGGTTATGGTTGACTTGTGGTTGCACCTGGAAACTTGGCATCAACAAGGGCGTAGAAAACAGAGGAATTCAGAATATTCTCGGTTCAAAAGACTGGTATGCCATAATTAAATATTTCGATCTGCTCTACTTTCCCAGCCAAACCTTCCATGTAAAATCCCACCAGATAACTATAACTTACACAGAATCCTTGGGACCCGTGACGGCCAGTGTGGACCCTGCGCCCAAAGTTTCCGTCAATAATCTCCAAGCCATCCAGCAACGAGATAGTCCACGATCCATACACACAAGCGGCATCTCACCCTCTCTTTCCTCATCAGCATGAGAGATGCCGACGAGCCCGTTCGTCTACGTTCTAAGATGGGCGAAACCAACGGCCGGTCTCCCGTATCAGGAGCTCCCAATGAACCTCAACCCCCCAAACCCCACCAGGGCCGCAACCCTCCGCACCTCCCGACCCCGACCGAAACCCTCGCCCTCCTAGCCTACCCTCTGATCCTCCTATTCGGCGCCGTCTTCGCAGCCCTCAGCCCACAGACCCGCGCCGCGCCGTTCGATACCCTCGGTCAAGCCCATATCCAGGCAGCCGCCCCTTCCTACTTCGCCCGCAAGGACAACATTTTCAATGTGCTCTTCGTCAAGCGCGGCTGGTTCTGGGTCACGGTCTCGTTCGCGGCGTTCGTGCTCTCCCACCCGATCTTGAAAGCGAGCCCCACGAGACAGGTGCGCGCGGGGCTGCGGTGGGCCTCGGTTACGGCCTGGTGGGTCCTGGTTACGCAGTGGTGTTTCGGTCCGCCGTTGATCGATCGTGGGTTTCACTTCACGGGCGGCAAGTGCGATATGGCACTCGCCAAGGGAGCGGCTGCGGCAGGCGAGGAGACCTTGGGGGACGAGATTGAGACGATTTTCACGGCCATGGCATGTAGGGCTGCGGGGGGCAAGTGGAGGGGTGGGCACGATATTAGCGGTCATGTGTTTTTGCTTACGTTGGGGAGCTTCTTTTTGGTGCAGGAGGTCGGGTGGGTTGTGTTGAGGGGTGGGGCGTGGAAGGGGAGAAGGGAGGAGCGCGCGGTGGTTATGGGGGACGGGGCTGTGAAGGGGGCGGGGGTAGAGGCCGAGCGGGGTGTGGAGGAGGATGAGAGGGCGGTGGGGAGGAGGGGTGAGGGGGACGGGATGGGATTGGGGGTTAAGTTTGCGGTCTGGACTACGGGGTTGTGTTTGTGGATGTTGTTGATGACGGCGATTTATTTTCATACTTGGTTTGAGAAGGTGAGTGGATCTTCACTAACATTTTCCTGTGTTGCTCTGAAGGTCTGTCTGGAAAAGCGGCGCAAATATGTGCATTTTCCAGACAGACTTTCGGGGCAATGGAGGTAGTTCCCGTTCCTTGCTTTCAGCTCTATCTTCCTAGTTCTGGAGAGATGGGTGGTTGGCTAACGCAGATTATCGAAAAGTTTACCGGACTTGTCGTGGCTTTCCTCGGCATCTACGCCGTCTACATTGTTCCGCGCTGGGTCCCGCCCCTGAGAAACCTGATCGGTATACCTGGGATTTGAGGAGAGTTAGGGCCAGGTAGAGGGGTTTGGTGCTTTTGATTATGGCTTAGAGTAGGCAGCATAGAAATGATATCCATTAGAGCGTGGTCGGTAGCCGCTGAAGAGAGAATAGTACTTCGCTATCAAGTTACACGTAACTTCTTGCTCTTCTGCCTTGTTCTTGTCTGAGTAGCACAATGCCGTGCTGGAAGAGACCATGGTCAGTAGCTAGTTGGATTCATCAGATAAAGCCACCCAGTAAGATGAGACGTTGGTACTGTTGTGGAGAACCCATGCAACGAGATGAAAACATAAGCTTGCCAAGTACCCGCCAGGTCTCGAATCGGCTTCTGGCTACTGTAGTCATGCCTCCTGTATGTGAGTCTACGCTTCTTGGCTGGATGGTGTAGTGTATCACTGGCAAACATCGATACGCAGAAGTACATAGGCAGGGGACTAGTCCCGCTAGCTAAGAGTAAATACAAACCAAAAAAAAAGTATCACTGGCAAAAAAATACATACCACAGCAGTATTCAGCCGCATGCTTATTCTCGCATTTAACTACAGTGAGGGGTCAAAATTAAGTCGCGTTTGGCCTTTTCTCACTCAAATGCCCAATTTCAAGGCCGGATAATTGTCAGACGACCACTCTAATTGGGAATATCCAAGTATATAACCTAAAAGTAATTTAATTGAATCACAACATAGTTGAACTGCAGGAACGTTAATGAAGCCAGCGAAAGTTGCAATCGATCGAACTGGGCACAAGTTCCGTCCTCACCAAATTATTGGAAATTTCCGTGGCGATGATGTTTGGTTCAACTTCATCCACATGTAACTTTCGCTGGCTCTATTCAAACTTCCTACGATCCAATTGTGTCGTAATTCGAGCAAACTACTGTTAGGTTGTATACTTGGATATTCCCAATCGGAGTGGTCGTCGGACAATTATCCGGCCTTGAAATTGGGCACTTTAGTGAGAAAAGGCCAAATGCGACTTAATTTTGACCCCTCACTGTAAATGGTGGCCCGTGCGGTAAATCGTCCACTTGCCCTCTCTCCAGTCATCACGGCATAAACATGCTCACCGGTTGAATGCTCATGGAACGATTCGGAAGTTTCAACCATCCAATTGGAAAATCCCCTCGACGCCAAATTCCTTTGCTACTTCCGGAGAACACGAAGCCGACATCTCTGATGTGCTAGGTTAATTTTTCCCTTCGCAATGGCCGATATGTTACGCGTTCCTCCCAACTTACCCGGCCTCATTCAGAGTGCCTTTAAGCCCGCCGAAGAGAGCGGCGACGTGATATACTACGCTACTAAAGTTGCGCTTCTCAATACCATTTTTGGCGACGACGATATCCCAAGGAGGGGCGCGACTGAAAGCAACGCTGAAAACCAACTCCCAACTTTCCAACTACGCTTCGCACCAACGTTGGCGAACAAACCAAAGCCTCCAACCCAACAAAATGGCCAAAAGGGCGAGAAACCCGCACCTTTTAACCCGTTCCTAAATCCCTCTCCAATCATGACAGTCACGTCTATCCCACCCTCGCACACGTTGGTCCTGAATAAATTTGCCGTCGTGCCGGAACACTCCATCCTCATCACGAGAGAGTACAAACCCCAAACGCACATTCTGGAGCTGGAAGATATCGCGGCAACTTTGGCATGCGTGCGGGCTTATCGCCGCGGATCTGAGACCCTAGGAACCGGGGGCGGTCTGTATGCGTTTTTCAATTGTGGACCTTGCTCTGGTGCCTCGCAGCCGCATCGACATGTGCAGTTGCTGTCGATTTGCAGGATGCGGGATGGGCTAGACGAAGCTGTCAAGGGACGAGGGGGCCGGTGGGATGTCCTGATAGACGAGCTTGCTTCGGGGGAATATCCGGCGGGGTGTTTGCCGTTTCAGGTGTTGACGCAATCGATTGACGATGCTGCTCCGCCAGAAGACGTGTATACGTTGTATCTGAAATTGTACCGCCGTGCTGTCCAGCTGGTCCATCCACATATGAGTGATGAGAAGAGCATCGCGACGGATGGCGAGGCACTTACCAGTTACAACTTTGCCATGACTCAGAAGACCATCGCTATATGTCCCCGCATCGCTGAAGGAGCCTCGATTAAAGACAGCCAAGGGAAGGACATTGGAATGGTGCAACTCAATGGCACGATGTTGGCCGGCACTGTGTTGGTCAAGAGTCAGGTGGAGTGGGATGCGCTCAGGGAGGACCCGGGGATACTGAGATCCTTATTGGGAAAAGTTGGCGTGCCCGTTAATGAATAGAAATTTGGGCAAGACAAAATTTGATTGCCGCGATGGATGGAATACTCTTTTGAATCTTTTAACCAAGTTCGATTAAAGCCCACGGGTAGGCGATTTTGTACACGCCTATCAACACATTACCCTTGGATGCTGTCCATAAAACGCCAAGTCCCTTCCTAAGGACAATCCTGTGAGTCCTCTTCCATGCTATCGCGGCCCTGTTTCCAGCCTCCATATTTATCGACATACCCATTTTCGATGCCTATCTTCATGCCAACAAAGGGAAACAAAGACCCGCTCGAGCCCGAACTAGGTTCTGAGTTTTCATGTACATTAATGCCTTCCTCAATTCACGCCTTCCCTTGGTCCACAAGCTCATCCCATTTCTTCCTACATGTCGCGTTGCCAAAGTGGTATGAGCCGCCGTGGTCCGCAATGTAGTCGGCGACCTGCTTCCAAGGAATCTTGGCCGACCTGAGGTCGCCGCCCTTGGAAGATTTGTGGATGAACTTCTTCAGCAAACGAATCTATGTTGGAAGATGATGTTAATGACCATCCATTGCAAGCTTTTAGAATGAAAGCATATATCCTCAACTTACATCCTCTTCTTCCCACTCGGGTTTCCGAACACGAGCCTCCTTGGCTTTGGTCAACATCCGGAAGCGACCACGCAATGTCGACTCAGCCTCAATGAAGTTGCCCTTCTCCTTGATTTTCCGATACGTCATACCGGCTAGCTTGGACTTGACGAGGTACGCATCCTTCCTGGCCTTCTCAGAAGCAGCGGGGGACGGCGGCCGGGGGACAGGGCTCGTGTTGGGTGGTCTGGCAACAAGCTCAATAGGATCAGGGCCAGCGGGCTTGATACGGTGAGCAAGTGGTTGCACTACCTTTTTTGAAAAGCATTCCGAGCTACTGTTCCTGCGGCTGCTTGATGCCCGGGAACCTGGGACGTCTGGAAGTTCTTTCCTGGCCTTGTTGCCATTGCTGGGCAGACGTTTGGAGGGAAGGGCCGGGCGTAGCTCACATGACGGCCGTGCCATGTTGTGGTATTTATTCGTTGATAAGAAACTCGAGTGATTTTCGGCTGTGGCCAAGACACTCGAGGTGATGGAGTCATTCGACGACGTTGTACAAGGGGATGGCACCATGCGCAGGTTCTTGGGGGAAACTGTTGGCGGACACGAGAAGTTCCAGTTTGGGCTTCCAACCGAAGCCGCCCCGCTGCCGTTTGCAAAGGTGGTGGATCCGTTTGTGACATCGCTGGGCTGAGTTGCCATGGGTTCGAGCGTCATGGATGCCATGGCATCTGAGGCACCAGAAGAGGAGAAGCTGCTGTATGCTGTCCCAGTTGGACTTACACGGCTGTACCCAGGAAGTTCTCCGAAAACTGGCAACATCGTTGGCTCGAAAGAACTGGGAAGGCCATCTGACATACTAAATCCGTGCAATCCCGCCCCGACCGAGTCAAACGCTGCGTTGCTGGGATAGGCACGAGGATCAAAATTACCATTGAATTCGCTCGGGCAGACGGCTGTTGAAGAAAACGGGGTCCAGAACTGTTGGTCTAGTTGTTGAGTCGGACTAGAATCCGACCCCTGGTGATGACTCGGATCAAGTTCCTTCCCGGCGGATGAAGCTGAAACATAGTTCTCGGTCGGCGTTTGCAGTCTCGTGTCGTTGTTGGTGACGACATTTTGACTGAAACCCGGGAAGAATTCGCCTCCGAACTCCTCATTCTACGGGCACTGGTTACTTTTACATGCCCTCATTTTGAAGTCGGATGCGCTGTTTGTGCTAGTTGACTTAGAGGGAAAGGAAGGGAGGGGATAAAAAGAAGAGGCTGATTTACCCAGTAACTATCATCATAGCCGCCGGCTGGAAACGGGAAGGCTCGGGTGTCATCCATGCTCCAATGCCGTGGGCTTTGAAACTGTCGCGGGGAGGGTGGCAGTTGTTGCGGGTGGTAGATGGGCTGAGGGTGCGAGTGTGGCCTCCGTTGTTCTTGTGTGTCTTGTTGTGATGGAGGCCGGCGTTGAGACAAGCAAACTTTGGTGCCGCGGGCAGTGGGTTGTCTGCGGGCTTCGATGAAATTGTGGGGGAGACAGCAATCGTATTGATGCTGAGCATTGGCGTCCCCTCCAAACGATGGTGCCGGTGATAGCAATCGCGAAGGATACGATTGTGGGTATGATTGGGACGCGAAGAATGTTTTTCTCGTTGCTATGTCGCCGCCAACCATCCGACTAGTCAAGGCAACGCCGGCTTGGGGTTCTGGCACGTTCATAAACATCTTGGTTTTGGCTGTCTTGGTTTTCGTGCTCTCCTTGGCCCACATATGTGCCCCCATGGACTGCTTGCTATCTCCTTGGCCGGTTTCCCCGGTATGCATCCCGCAGATTCACGGCCTGCGACGTCTTCAAGGTAACGCCGCCGTTGCTCCTGCTGTGACTATCACCCCCTCGACTAGGGAAAGGAGAGGGGGATTGCCCCGCTGCACCAATACGCTGAGAACTGTGGGGAAGTGGTGAGGTGGTGAAGCAAGCACCGATAGCGGAAACTTCACCGCTGCTTTTCCCCCCTGATCGCCGTGACCCGGCCGACGTTGCCGGAACCAGTGAGTTCTCTCCGGTCACGATCCCGGAGCCTCGCTTTTGCTGTGTTACTCTCCGATGCCGATGATGATGCTGGTGGCCGTGAAGTTGTCGCTGTTAGGTAGACCTGCAGTAGGAGGCCAGCGGGGGGAAACCGGGGGCGGTCTACCACCGTTGGTGGTTAGGGTGGTGTTCGCTGCAAGTGATGCGAGTGTTCAGTGCGGCTTCCCGAAGCTTGAGTCAGGCCTGCAGTCGTCTGCCGATGCGGTTCCTCCGGGAGAGACGGGGAGGAGCCTCCGAAGTTGAAACGTATGGATGGATCGTGAGCCTTCCGACAACCGCGACCAGCCACGCGTTTCCTCCGGTGTATACAGATGCGGAGAAGCAGGCAACGTTGGCCTTTCCGAGCATGGACGAGAGCCTCCGGGAGACTCGATGGCGGGGAGACCCAACAGCTCGTTTGTATCGTGTAGTAAGGAAAGACAACTGTCTCTTCGCTTCTTGTGATCCTTGTTCAACTACCTTTTTTCAGGCAGAGCAAACAGCAAGTGATTCAGCAAAAATAGGAGGAAGGATTTCGTTTTCGATCAGAAGAGACAAGACGAAACTTGTTTGGTCATTCCGGATAAACAAGAAGAGGGAACCGGTATCATAATGAATGGGAGGACTCGAGACCACGGGATCGGCAACTACAACAACTATGATTATACTCAGCGTCTCAGTTGATTGCCCCTCTTCCTCTCCGCGCGCCGTGGCGCGATACATTGCCATTTCCAAGCCAAAAGATATTATTTCCCACTGTGGACAATGGACGAGCAAAGATCCTTGATCTTCCCCCATCGAACCTCGACCCGATCAAAAACATTGGCATATGCACAACATCCGTCCAAGCCAGGCTGTCCCGCGGGTCTGTTCTCATCCCGTTCCGGGCCTAGTCATCCGTACCTACATTGGGTAGATATCAAATTGATTCGACCTACTCTGCTTGGGCATGACTGTTTTGGTACTACATTCCTAGCCGTTGCCATGGCGAGGTTCGTTCGAACAGTTAGTGACAAGAGATGAAGGGAGAAGGGGGAAAGCCATGAAATGATGGATCTGATCCGGCTCGTATTGTTCCTAATCAAGCAATTGGATCGTTTCCATGGATCTCATCTGTCATATCGCCATTTCAGCAGCTGTCAAGCAATGGGGATCCCGCTGGGGAATGCTTGACCCGTTCAGTATGCCTCACACTACATGACATTACATGGCATGGCATGAACAGCGTGCTGAGATCTGTGTAGGATCAGTACCGCTGGATGCCGGTTGGTCCTTTTCCAAGAAAAATGGGGCATTGCCTACATCACGGCCAACAGACTCCAGTAACGAATATACGCTATCAGTTTTCCCCTCTGTCTATCCACCCCACTCTGTCGAACGGGTCGATAGGTATTGAAACGCCCATAGAAGGCCTTAGCCTGGCGGCTAGATTGCTTTTTCCAACATACTAACGGATAGCTTCCCGTATATTGTTTCCATTGAGCTTCTCTGAAACTCTCGCTTCCGAGCCGCCATATGAAGTCATCATACGCTATGCATAAATCTTGATCGGCTGGCTGATTATTACGGCTGCCCTTTTCGGCAGGACTAAACGGTTCAGCCGTGCACCTTGGTCATCTGTTTGACCAAATGCATCGAGCTCAGGCTTGAGTTGCCAACCCATATCATATTAGCAGCCCGAAGCCTCCTGTGTCCCAAAGTAACTCCCCCAAACACGGGAAGCACGCTTGCGATCTGGCACTTGTTGGGCAATTGCTTTCGGACACAAGAAGATATCATACAGATACTTTTGATATCTTCAAAGCGTTAACCAGGCGGCTCTATAAGATAAGGCCACCTAGTATCCCCTCTTCCGACCATTAAGTATGAGGTGAGAGAAAACGTATCGACGATGTTAGGTAGCATGAGGAGGCAGTAGGAGTGATTGCCGTACCGGCATGCCCCGGGACCGTAAGGACAGGTCTTTCTGTCATATCTCACAGATTCAACTTTGTTAGAATTGCAAGACGACCTACAGATGTGGAGGCGAGAAGCGCTCTCTCGAGCGTCAGCAATGCAGGTCAATGCAGATGCATATGATCCGGGCCGTGCCTCCCGTCTGCGAAGAGCTCGTTTACAGAGCACCCGTTAGCTAGGTAAACGGGCATATATGGCGGCGAGCAATCTGGAAGTTTGTCAGTTGGCTCAACTTCATCATATATCACTCACGTTGGTTGTATTGCTGATTTCGCACGTGGGGGGACAAAGGAAAGCCGCATGAAAGGAAAGGGGAGTAAAGAATATGTGGTGGCGGTGGCTCTGACGTCTCATGAAGTTTCCTGAAAGCCTTTGACTTTCGAGCTTGTGACTTGTAGGAAAAAAAAGACATCCTGACTCCGCAGATCAGAAGCTCTACAATGCAGGTGCTCATTCCACGAAGACCTGGTGGCATCGACATCCTAGAAATGGGAGACCTATCAAACGCCGTACCACAGCTGGTCGATCAGCTGGGCCGCTTCCTAATGGAGCCAGACCGATGGGCTCCCGAGAACCACTTCTTCTAAATCTTGGTGGCTTTCTAGATTGCCGAACCGTTCCGCTCCAGGGCTTGTTTGACTAATCCTGAGTTTTTTTGGGGGATCCTTTCAATCTTGAGAACGTCCATTTAGGGATTTGCCCCGGGGATCGCTGATCATATTGTTTCGTTGATCCGCCTCGAAAGCCTCTTCCGATTATCTGAGCGGGGGCATTTTCGACGTTTTACATTGGCGTAGTCACTAACTGAGAACAACTATCTAATACAGGAAATAGTATCAGTCTATCCATATGCATAGGGGATGTATTCTTGCCTGGGTTGTGGTTAACTCCAACCACCCCAAGTTCCTAGTACAATACACACCTGCTACTCAATTTAGTTTGGTACACGTCTTGTCAAGAAATATTATACACACCGTACTGGCGTTTCATCATAGCTAAGAGAACAATGTACTTTTTCTAAATCATGTTTTATTGTCGTTATACAGTTAGTAGCTATGAAAAGACATCTTCACTGAACGTGATACGCTACGTAAGGATATATGGAACACTCTGCGTACTCCATCCGGGCGGATTGACAGGAAAGCACATGATTTTCGATGGACATTCGTCGTAACTCGTCTGAGATGCGCCCGCATAAGACTTCAGCAGAAAATTTCTTCAGGAAAACATTCTTAAAAGCCTCCAGACCCCTGCAGGCATCCTGTGCATGTAGTCACAGCCTAGCCTCTTCGTGGTCTCTAGAGTTGCAAGATTCAAGCCCGCGACCTCCGTCTCGGCGTGAGTAGGTGACTGGACCACTGAACGCTGACTTGGAGTTCGGCCTGAGGTGCGCTGCGACTACACTAACTCGCCTCAATACTGTGCACCGTTTTCCCCTTTTGAGAAATTCATGATGGTGTTCCAACATACATTATCTTGCCACCCGACGCTGGTCGCTGCGTGATCTACAGGGTTCTGCACGGGGATACTCAACTTATTTTGTGGATGCGCCCAGGGTCCAGACGCTGGATACCAGCAGGCGACGTTCTCGAAGTTCCCTCCCCTATCTAAGAATCAGAAAAATTTGGTTCTACCTAGCAAACTGGAGAGCAAAATCAACAAATGATTGCATTGCGGTTAAACTAGTTACGAAGAATGAATCAAACGACTCCTATGGTTTTTTTTAAATGAAATCCGTGGTTGCTAGAGCGTCAAACAACCTTGGGTGTAGTTTATGGTCGTGTTGTGGTACCTACCAGCAAGTTGATATCCACAGTACGGTTTGCCCATCTCAGCTCCTCCGCGGAGTATCCCAACCTCCTTTCCCCAAACAGAACCCCAAACGACAAAGTGAACATAGGTGCTCCACCGAGCAGGGGCGATTTCCATCATGAAAGCGACCCAAATGCCAGTTAGGCGGGCCCGATTTCGGCATAGGTCTCAAAAACTGATACGGTTCAATGTACTGCGTAGATCCCATTGTTAATAACCCCACACACGGTAGGACTCAACACCCCACACGGAGGAGCTGACCACTTACCGCCACACTATGTTCTCATACCTACTGTAAGTCTCGACCCCCTATCAAGTGTTGTGGGGTATCCGTTCCGAAAGCCGGGTTCTAGGCGAACGGCTGATGGATTCATCACGCCAATCGACGTTAGGATCTTTGGGTCGGGTATGCCGGCTAGACCGCGGGGGAGCGTACTGTCACGCACCTCAGCAGCGCACGACTTCCGAAATTGTCGTTACTCTGGCCCGCGGTCTGGAAATTCTTCCAGCAGCGTCGATCATTCGCGATACCTAACAGAGGCCACCGAATCTGCAGTAGGGATAATAACTCACTTCGTCCAGATATGTCGCCTTGTGGCATGCCCGGTCGACTGCAAGCGAGCAGGTCACCCCGCTACTGCATTTTGACGACACTCCTTTCACAGCGAGATCTTTTAGTGCGATTGAATCTGTCGGATGGTCACCTCCGTAGGTAGCCAAGATGAGGGCTAGACAGATTGCGCGTCCTTCGCTGGGCCCGCTTCGTCACTTGCTCATATTTGAGATTGAGGCTCTCTGTTGCGGAGAGTTGACGAGGGGCTGGCCCAGCGCCGTCCCATGAGGCGATATGTCCGGATGGAGTGAGTTATGAAGGCGGATTCATAGAGAAATCTCAAGCACTGTAAGCTGCTCTTGGCTTTCACTTTCAGAGGTTCAGTGCCCAACACAGGAATCTTCATTCCTACGAATTCTTATATTTTGGCTCTAGTTCTCCTCTCAAAACAAAAAGCTTCAGAACGAAAGAGTGGGTTGTTCGATTTTGGGGGTCACCTGGTGTTATTCATGCAGAAGCATCAACGTACTGTGTATAAGTGAGACTGGGGTTCCGTCAGATCCACCGTACAAGCAGAGGCATGGAACACCTACCAGAAGCTCACCAAACACAACAACTTTCACAGCATGTTATTCAATAGTCATGGGATCTGGCAAGCTTTCTTCATTTTGAATACTTATCTGCGATTGAAGGGCTTCATTTTCATAAAATCGAATCAAGTATATTGTGAATGTTCATCCTGATATCATAGTGTTGGATATTTGGCTTTCCATATCACTGCTTGCAAGGTAGATCTGATGGAACCTCAGTCTCACTCATACATTGATGCTTCTGTCACGCCGTTAGTAACGGCTCCAGAAACCTCCTCCAAAATAATCTGGCTGTCTGGGATAATAGGAATGTCATCCTACCAGTAGGGGCTCGACTTTCGACCATGCAACGCGGATGCCATGTGTTCTAGGCGTGCTTCGCCACATGAGGGTGATGTAAGGCACTGTGTCTAGTGGCTGGGCCGCGCTAAAGAAGCACATGGTATTCACGTTCCGTCTCAGCCCCATCAGTCCCGAGACCTGTCTCAGGGTCCTGCAGGGTAAGCGGCTCCAATAACCTTCTCAATCCACCATGCCATCGACACAGTATACACGAAAACTCGAAGTATCAGCGACACTGGCCTTTGATGATGGGCCCTTAGTAATTACATCCGCTGGCTCGAATCGATTACGCTTCTATTCCTGATTGGGCTTGGAATAGCAGTTTTCGCCTCTGGATGGAAGAAAACCAGGTCTGGTACCGGTACTGTACAGTATTTCCCCTCGGTGACAACGAGAGCTAGAGGAGCGGCTCCCACGGCTCGGATGTGTTCTTTAGCGTACAGTAGGTATCGTCGACACGTTCCACACGCCGTACCCAGACCGCGCTGGTTTCACAATAAAATTACGGTATCGGCTTTCACTAACGAGACATGACGCACTGTGTTCTGAGGCGAAATCACGGCAAGAGCTCGTGGCACTTATCCCGAGCTTTGTGAGCCACTTGCTAGTTTCCGTTGGTTGGAAACGCGCTATGATAGTTGTTATTCTCGAAATCCTCTGTCAGAATCGAGTAATGGTCGTCTGGTTCCCGGCCTTCTTGTTAGGAGACGGCCCCAGCCGCTTTCTTGTTGGCATATTTAGTGTAGACTCCAAGCTTTCAGGTAAATCTCCAACCAGTTGGCCATTTGGTGGGACACATTCAAGCACCCGATAGCGGGATATGGAGACTTTACTGGCTCGAAACCCATAGAGGACTTTGGTAATAAGAAGCCCCTCTGTCCTACCAGCCTGTGTCCCGCCAGACGGTCAACATGGTTGAGATACAACGACATACCAAGGAAATCAGAACCAAAATTGAGCAATTCGTTCTAAGACCTTTAGGTTTACCAAGTCAGCCATCTGCACCTTTGTTAGGTGAACAAATCACAATGATAGATAGCCAGGCTTGTTGACAGAAAGCATGATCTGCATGGCAATTGCCCAAAACACCGCTTTGCAAATTAATAGTAGGCACGGAACACTTCTGAGAATCCCATTATGATTCCCATCTTGCCAATTCGTTTGCCAAGCATGGTGGTCACGAACCTTCCAAACTGACCACCCCAGAATTAAAGCTCACATGACCATGGTATATTTGCTTACTCAATCGTCCACGGCATACGGTCCAAGAGGCTCCAAAATCTTTGTTCTCTCAGAGTAAATCAAGTCGGTCGAACTGCTACTGTATAAGCACTCGTGGCACAGATCAACCAAACCTTTGCAGGTTTGTGAAGCCCAGACCTACGCCAATATCTGGCTCATTTACAGCAGCAGCGAGCATTTCACCAATACTATATTTTGCTATCGGAAATAGTTGTTTGTACCGAAATGGTGACTTGCTTTTATACTTCTACTGTACAAACGAAAGTGGAGCAATTTCGGAATTGACTCCGTTCGGAAATAGGGTTGTGAGTCCGATCATGTTTCCTCTAGACTCGGAGCCCCATGGACAGGCGACGGCAGACGTACCTATTCCGGTAGTAGCAGCCTAGTTAACTGCAGTATCGCATCCAACATCTGTCCTGCCCTACGCCTTACAGAACTTAAATGACAGGTCAAGGCATTGAGAGCGAACGGCTTATCGTCTAGAGGACGAGGGAAAGGATGCGGCTAAAGCCCTACAACACTAGTTCGCGCGGGGTGGACGGTGACATTGCCCAAGAGGAACACCGAATTTTGAGTTCACCATTGACTGATCACACCAATCCAGCGTTGTAATTCATGTACGGTATTCCTTGGGCCGATCACTTCCGCCCCTCCGCATGCATAGTGTGCAGTGGCTCAGGCCTCCCGTGTGCGTCCCTATGGAGCTTGTGATCGATTCGATATGACTTGTTGTCAAGGAAAAACCCGAACGAAGGAAAATTTGCGAGATCTAGAGCGCACAGGAAAATCACTATTCCGCTCGCCGATATCGTCCGCTCTTCGCTCTTATGAATGGGCATACAGGAAAATGGCCTGATTTCTGCATAATAATTCTGATTGGCTTTGTTGTTCCAATCACCATCCCTTATAACGGTCACTTATGATTTATCAATTCGATTGACTTGCAGGTCTTGCGGCATGAAAGAAGACAAAGGAATGAACGGCTGAGAGCCACTTGAGACACCGGGACCTAACTTTACAGCTCGCTCGGTGTTGATCTAGTGCTCTCCATATGCCCGAATTCTGGCAGATGCTATTCTACTTGAGGCTTTGTCTCGTATCATGCAGGTTCAGGTACGCGAATCTATAGAACAAAAGCTTGGCTGATGATTACTCACCCTAGGCGGGGTCTTCACTTTCCTTTCAAATCCCTAAAACCAAAATACCTCACCGGTGATTTTAATTAGTACACCTGAAGATGCCAAGCCTGAGGTGCTGAACTGCGCCTTCCGATGGAGAACAGAGCTTGTTTTAGATCAGGCATCTTATTTGACATAGGCGTGGGCAAATTCCGAAGGACATTATCCCGATGAACTTCGACAGAGGGTCATTCATGGTCAAGACCTCGAGTGGAGCTGGAAGAACGGCAAAGTCCGTTCATGTGTCTGTTACCTGTGGGGCCATTCCGACGAATAATTTGGCAAGCTTGTGGGCTTCGAGGGAATAAGACCCCACAAGTCCTTCATGCGAAGCGGCGAACTGAGCGCCAACCCCTCTCAAGTTACCACGAGAAGCCTAGCCCAGGTAGCTGGTTGGGTTCCAAGAAGACTGCTGCGACTAAGAGAGACTTGACAGAGATAGCGGCGGCGGCGCTAACAGGAACAAGAAGTCGAGATAAGGACAAGAAAAATGAATATGCTGGGCTGCCAAAATTTTCTTCCCTGCATGCGGTAGAGGATGCCTTCAGCGAGTTGCTGGTAGCTTCATATTAACTGTTTGAGTGAAGTAAATTGCGCTCTCTATCATTACTGAGGCAAACGTCTTTCATATTCTTTTCTCCCCTGGGACAAGGGGCCTATGAATGATCAGGTTCACGGTCTCAAATCTGCGTCACCCAAGCAAACAATACCAGGTACCCAGATCTCATGAATCTACCTGACTAGCGCTGGTGACAAGGTAGAGCGGGTGGTTAACCGTATGGATGAGACCTGGTTCGTTTCCAGTCGTCATCGACACTCGGTTTGTACGAAATATACTCGACAAGTGCTTGAAATTACTGTGGAGGACAACTGAGGGGTGAGTACACGATATGAGTACTCTCGTCCAGTATACTTGGGGCAAGCCGGGTACCTCCTCTGACCTGGACCTGGAGGTGACAAGCAAGAGAGTTCTGATAGGCATTTGCACATTGGTTGCTACATCTCATAGAGTTGTCATTATAAATGCTTACGCTTAGCCGAGCGAACTCGAATTAGCATGAAGGTTTATGAGAATGCCATGGGTACAACCGTGGCTAATACTGAAGCTCAATGTGCCGTCTCCACTATTTCTCCTACAAAATTAGGTCGGGCGGATAAATTCCCACGCCATGATCGCCATGCTGCTACGGTCGATGTAAATAGAGCCTTGTCTCGGAAGGAAAAGGGCAACGTTGTAATGCAGGGTGGCAGTCAAAGGATACTCAAATACGTTACATGTGCGGAGATCCTGTGCAACGTAAGGTGCACTTGAAATCGGTACTCGTACATTTTGTTCTTGCATTTCCTATGGAGATGGGATTGCAAGATTTCTGGCCCGAGGTGAGTGCTTGGCGTTAGATATTATCAGTACAACATTGAGGTTGGAGACAGACAGGCGATGGTTCAATCTACATCCCCATGGACCGTCCTGTTGATTGTCTTCTTAGGGACAACCGCATAAAAACGGCCCAAAGGTCACCAACTCTCCCCAAGATGTAGATCTAAGGTTGCTAGTTTAAAGGTATGTTTAAGCTGTACGTTCACGGCGGCTTTCGTGTAGTGTAACCACGACAAACCAACAGAATATTGACTTCGTCTAAAATACCTTGTTCATGTAACTTACTGGTATCTTATACTTGATCAGACGCCCATGGATGGATCGAAAGGTAAATATACTAAACCGATACACGAGCGATGAATTTCGAGCAAAACAAACACCCCCATCTCTTAATGTTGGTTGATATTCAAAGTTATCACTTTGGTGGTAATGGTACCAGTGTGGGTTGGTGATAGAATTGGATGATGGAGATGTGCTAGGGGAGAGCAAAGCGCTTATAATTCTGCACCTTGTTAGAGAAGAAGCCCACAGTCAAACACGTTGTGGTTCGAGACGGGTCTAGCCTATAGGTAACCAGTGTCTAGACCAGCAACTAAATTCGAGTTTCAAGCATTATTTTTAAGCTCCATTGATCCCACCTACTCCGAATAGCCATCTATTAATTTGACAGGGTGACTGACATACCCCCAATCAAGACAGGTAACATCCTGTCGTATTGTGTCTTGATTGTGAAAGTCTGTATCGCATCGGCTCAAATAAGTGTACACGTTTAAAGTCATGACCAACCAGAATCCCCATCCGCCAATTCTTCAAGGCATGCAGGAGAACAGCTTCGGCAGCTTCTCCAACACAACCTTCTGGTCCTCCTTGGGTGCCGTCCGTTTCGTTTCCGCATTGCCAACACTGACAGAAATGCGGCACTTGCCCGAATGAATGACATCCGACTCCTGCGGCAGGCGATGCAAGCCGCAGTGTAGAACGTCTTGTGGGGAGAAAATTCCCGGATTGATGCGCGTAAGTACCCATGAGAACTTGTCGACGGAGTCGCACTCGCCTGGTTTTACCTCGGGGAAGTTGATGTTGAGCCACACGTTGCCGGGCAGATATGGCTTCTTCGCCGTTAGCTTGTTCACGAAATTCGCCGCGAGTTTGGCGTAGATCTGGCTTCGTAGCGGTACCGGCCTGTGGTTCCAAGGCAGGTTGCCCCCGGAGGCACCAGAGAAGGCCACGGCGGGAATCCCTTGCTTGACGGCGTAGGTAGCCGCACCCACTGTCCCGGAGAAAGGGACCTGGATGAACAAGTTCGTGCCAACATTGGGACCTGCCACCACTAGTTCGGGGGTTTTGCCCCGACCCCAGACCATAGGTGCGAACGTGGTGATTCCATATCGGGTCGATGTCACCGGCATGGAGTTGACCCAATGCATCCGCTTGTCCGTGGAGTTGCTGCCCACAACACCGCTCAACTTGGGGCAGCTTCCATACTGGCAGGGCTCGGCCCGCGGCCACGGCGGCTTGTCATTGGAACCTTAATCATGGTGAGCATGATGGCTGCTTGGCCAAAATTCATGGGAGCTTTGGTGATACGTACCAGTACCGGATTTGTTATCCGCCGGTCCTGAAATGATGGGATCGTGACGAGCGGCTAGAAGCTCATCGTGCAAAGAGCGAATGTACAATTCAGCCCATCCATCGTCGTTTGACTGTAAAATCCGTACTGCCTGAGCAGATAGGACGGAGCAAGCGACACTAACGATAGTAGAGAAACGCATGGTGACGATTTGAGCGAGTGAATTCGACAAGGTCCCGTGGATTCTCTCTTAAGACTCGAAGAGTTGAAGACCCAGTGTATAAATAAACGAATGGAAGTGTTTATGTCATGCTACTTAATGAATGCCAAGAAGATGTTAGTCTAAAAGAATGATGACAACATCCGCGCCGTCACACGTAGAAGTGCGCTAAAGAATTAACGAACGGGAATCGGTTTGGTCCGAGGAGTACTGGAGAACCCTTCATGGTGTCATGATCACGAAGAACCTGCCACTATACATATACTGGATTACGATGGCGCCGGGACTAACATCATCCGCCTTACACGAAGTCTTATTTAATTTTTGATATTGCATTCCCAGGTGCCGCGGCCGCATGTCCGCCACGAAGGCGAACCAGCCGGAGCCACATCCCAGTCGCCCCTGCTGACAGCTCGGGTACCTGGCATGAACACATGTGTTTGCAGTGCGGTCTGGGACGAAGATTGGCTTACGTCGAAAAAGCCTATCGTAGTTTCAAACATATGGATGCGTGGGCAACACCAAACAGCATCGAACCTGGAGGGTCCGAGGTCTGGCTGTTGGGTCCCGTTTTGGTAAGCTGTGATCTGTGGTCAAAATCGGAGGCCCTCTTTCCCCCCGTGATTTCCCCGTTGCTGGCTGCACCCTGCCATCGAGGGCCAGCGAATTATGTGTCCAGGCCGGGGGGATGAAGTCCTCATTTAATTGAGAGGTAGCCGGTCGCAGATGCAGGCAATGTCCTGTCAACCAATCGACAGAGTTCAAACAGACAAGATCTCAATTGAAACCCACCAAAAAAAAAAAAAACAGACCGTGGCTTGTGGTGATACGAAATGTTTTCCAGAATTTTGTCCACAAGGCCGAACCCCAGGATCTTGACAGATGCTGGGTCCGTGCGTTGCATGCACTCGGTTCTGGTGTGGTAAATACTGTGTGTACCAGGACTTCCGGTTTTCCAAATCGGGCCCCGGATCCAGAACCCGGCCTTACAGAAGGCATCGGAGGAGGATTACCGCCCGAGACCAGGAAAGCTTCCGCTAGTAGCATGCAACTGAATGGAGCCAGGAGATTCGTCCACGGCCGGCGATGGCGCTCGCAGCCCCGCGCCGCGGCCCGCCATCACGCCGCTGACCCGACTTCGCAAAGCGGCCCGCCAGGACTCTAGCACAAGCTGTAAGAGCGTCGGATCCACGAGATCTGTGGACTCGGTACGCGTAACTGGTGTCTATCCCTTGGGTTCACTGCGTGTTCATGACACAGATGACGCTGCTCCTCAGGCCTCAATCGTAAAAGATGCCCAGGGAGAAGACCATCACCATGCGGAGCTCCTCCAAGGCGGCGACGTGCTCATTATCGACGACTTGCCCGCTGAGTTCATTGTGGGGTGTGATGCGGTGTCTTTCACGACGAAGGCTGAGTTCCTTGGGTTTCGGGATATTTCTCCCGGAGTCCATCTTGTGTGGGTTGCTTCGACTGAATCAACTTCTCTCAGGAGCGCATACTGGATTCACGTGTCCGAGAGGAAGGAGGCCAAGCCGAGGATACATGTGAAGCAATGGGACAAATTCAACGAAATGCTAGGGGAGCCCGCAAGCCAGGCCGAGGAACGTATCCAGAAGGAACGGCTTCCTGAAATCTTCAAACACCTAGTGTCATATGACTCTCTCGTGGAACCTCCCAAGGCAACTGGCGCAACAACCAAGATCCAATCTGACGAGATGGGCGAAAGTTCCTCGATGCCACCGCTCCCCACTTTCCTGACTTCTCAAACTATGTGGCAGCATCTCACGTCTGCAATCACCCCAGATCTCCTAAACCGGGTCTTTGGATCTTCCCCTGACCAGGGAAGCACCAGCTGGACAGTAAACACTGCCGATCGTGTCCTTGGTGAATCGGTGCTGCCGGAGGAAGCCAGCCTCTACACCACAACCTTAGCTGTCGCTCCTCCAGTTCATAACGCCCCGCTCCACTTCACATTCCCCATGGACAAAACGGTCTTCGATCCGAGTGCCGAGGGTGCAGAGCGCACAAGACAAGCGCTTGACCCTACGGCTTGGATTCTGAAAACTGCGTCTCGCCCGAGTGATCTCGTTGGCGAGATGCAGACAGCGTTTCTGACGGGTGCCTTCTTGGGGAATCTGGCCTGCTTGGAGCAGTGGTGGCATCACGTGTCGAAAGTCGTTCTACGGGCTCACGGGCTGGCGAGTGAGCAGCCAGCTCTGGCGAGAGCGATTGTCGTTGCCCTACACGCACAACTTGCGTGCAATTACTGTCTGCTCGAAGGCGATGTCTTGGACTTGCTCGTCGCCGCCGGCCGCAGTAACGGTACTGAGGGGGCTGGACCGCGCAGCTTGCAGCGCTTGCTCACACGGTATCGGCTCCGTCTCGACGAGGCCCTGCGGTCCGCAAAAGCGGAAGGCGGGCCGGGTTGCGATAGGCTGGAAAGTCTGGGCACCGTGGGTCTGGCTTTGGCCGACTTGGAGCAGTGGGTGCAGCATCTGGAGTGGGATCTGCGCGGGGACTCGTACGTGCGGTCCGGCATGGTCATGTTGGAGGATGGAGAGATGGTGCAGGCCGAAGTGTCGGATCTGGAGGAGGAGGATGAGCGGGGCGAGTATGCGGCTGTGGTTGTGGAGGTTGATGAGGATGGGCAGCAGGTTGATTTGGTGGCTGTCTGAAGGAGCGCTGTGGTGTTTTTTTTTCTTTTTCTTTTTTGCTGAAGTATCTTTTTTTTTTTTGTTATACTTTCTCAGGTCATGGTTACTCGGAGAAAACGAGCAGTGGCAAGGTTTGCAAAGCCCGGACACGATTCTTCATTTTCATTTTCATTTTCATTTTCACTGCTTCGTCTGTTTTGGAACGTCATATTTGTAATCTTTTTTTTTTCTTCGCACGTATCGGTCAGCGGGTTATCATCAATAGCGAAGGAGTCCGGATGGTAGGGAATAATAAGGACGTTTGTGGCATATGAGTGAGCGAATCTTGATGAAGTATGGTCTTCGCCTATCATAGTAGACTGGGTTAACCATTATGGGTCGTATGTTGGACTGTACGTGGGCAATCAGAAGTCGTGCATCAACCAGGCACCGGCTTGTATTCATTCGGGAAAACCAGTTTCTAGTTTGCTTGCCCAGATTGTTAGCCCAACACCAAACACAAACGTGAAGATGTTAGCAGTCAACCGTAACTTAGCATAACCATGAGAGTAATTCTACGATCAATGCGGCTTGCCTGCCGTGCGCAAAGGGCTTCAGCCGCATGTCTAGTCCTCATCGGTAGCCTGTCAGCACGATGAAGTAGTTATTTTCCTCCTTGTGCTACTATATATTCATATCTCAACAGAGCAGGGTATCATCCATTCCTCACAAAATGAGCTGCCCGTACACCACAGAAACAAGGGCAACCCCACTCCCATTCCCAACCATATCCCCCATCTCCTCCATCGCAACCTCTCACGCATCCGCATCCGGCACCCAAAAACTCAACTCGCGATCGGCCGTCGCAAAGAAATTGAAGCGCGGATTAAACGCCACCACCGCCGTCTTCCGCTTCTCGTTGTCGAGCACATGCAGCGGCTCCATGTGGCGGTTATCCGCCGACTTGCCCAGCACATCCCAGACCACGACACTGGTGGTCGACCCGCCGACCACGAAGCGGCCGTCGGGCGTGAAGCAGCAGTCCCCGCTGCCCTCAACATTACTGCAGCGCGCCGGGTTGCCGTTGGAGTGGGCGTTGGCCAGGACGTCTTCCCCCGGGGCCAGACGCTCGCAGCCTGCGTCGGGCTTGCGGAGGAAGGCCTTGAAGGCGCCGGTCATGGCGTTGAAGAGGAAGTGGCCCTCGCCGTTGGTGGCTAGCAGGAGCCAGCGGCCGTCGTTAGAGAAGGAAAGCTTGGTCCAGCCCTGCAGGGCGTGGCTCCGGTCGATGCTGCTGACGGTGGAGGCGACGTCGATCTCCAGGAAAGGGGCGCGGTCGAATTGGCGGTGGTCATAGAGGAGGATGGCACCGCTGGCTGGGCAAGCGACGGCGAAGACGGCGCCGCTGGGGTCGAAGGCGGCGAGGTAGGGTTCGTTCAGGTGCAGGATACCGATGGCGGTCTTGGTTTCGGCGTCCCAGAGCCGCACGGTGTTATCTTTGGAGCAGGAGATCAGCTCGTCGTTGCCAGGGTGGACTTCCAGGCTGGTTACGGGCGCTTCGTGGCCTTCAAAGTAGCGGATGAATGTGTTGTCGTGAGTGGTGAGGAAGCGCAGGGAGTCGTTGATTTTGGTACTGGCGTAGACGATGGCGGAGGAGTGGTGGGTGAAGCGGGCGAGCTTGACGCCGTATTTCTGGGATAGTAGTTGCTTGTCGTGGCGGCCTTCGCGCACTTTATAGATTTGGATGGTCTCGTCGGACTCCGAGGTCATGAGGAGTTCGCCTGGGTCGTCGTAGTCGAGGCTGATAATATGCGCTGGTTGTGAGCGTCCTTTGTCGGTTGAGTCTCGGACGAAGAGCTGTGGTTTTCATCATTGGTTGGATAAGAGCGGCAACTCACAGGTTTGAGAGTTTTCACAGGTTTGATCTTCCAATTCCATGTTGCTTTCATTCATTCATTCATATCACGGCACATACCTTATTGGGTCTATACTGCGCGATCGTATCTGTCACGGCCGAGGTCGCCGGGAGAGATTGGTTCAAGGTGCGCGTAACCTGGAGACTTGTTGAGGGTGTTGCAGTTCCATGAACAGATCCTGTCGCTGGCGACGAGCCATGAGGCGGATCGACATCCATTGGCGTGGACGCCATTGTGATGGATTGTCTTCTTGTTTGCGCTTAAAGTCTGCTGCACTGAATCTGTTGCGCCGAGGAAGTGATTCGAGGAAAGACGTGATTTCGAGATGGAAAGCATGCGCGGTATCGGTATTACTGTGTTAGTCCTTTCTTGTTGACATGACGTTGCAGTTGCAGCTCCGTCGACTGCCCCACCAAAGCTCGAGCTCAATCGCGGTGGATAACGGACCTTCAACCGCAAAATGATCCCACGCGCGCAAACTGTACGAACAACTCACAGTAACCGCAAGTACTGCCTGCTGCATTCTTTCCTTGACCATCTCACAAACCTTTACCTCCCACCCACAGGCACCTCCAAGCTATAACAAAAAAAAAAAAGTAAAATGCCATACTACGCCACTTCCCAAGAATGGCTCGAACAAACGCGCCTGCTTCTCACAGCACGGCCAACCACCGTAAGCTTTCTTTCCGTCTTTCTCTCGCTCACTCACTCACCCACCCCCCAACATAACTTCCCAGAAACCCCCTTCCCCCCCCCCCCCCC
>JAOYMO020423587.1:2465-24232 GCA_025802455.2 Iodosphaeria phyllophila | reverse complement strand
CAGCATTCCACATGCTGGATGATGGTCACGAGACGGTGCAGAGAGTACATCGTGAGGGCTGCTACATCTGCGCCGATCGTGAGTTCGCTCGCATGGGCTTGCCGTTGTGTACCCCGTGCTGCGCATGCTCACTCAAGGCGGGCAAGACCGCCGGACACATCGCCGCCGATGATGGCGACTGTGACGACTGCTCACACCACGGCTGTGACAAGTGCTACGCGGTGCCCGCCCAAGAGGACATCTGCACGTGCGCTTCGCCCTGCTGTGAGGCAGACATCGGTGTCGGCATCATGACCTGCGGCTCACAGCACTGCCCCACTCATGGTGCGTGAGCTTCCGGTAGGGCATGAGGCGACTCGCCGCAGGCTTGAGCGCTGGCTGCCTCCCGTGACCCTGCTTTTGGCTCCGCGAGGAGTAGAAGCCTGGTCACTCGGGGACTACCTCTTGAGATTCCACGGCGTCAACTACATGGATCTGCTCAAGATCACCAAGGTAACCGCTGAGTCAGCTCAGCGCATCGGGGCGACTCACCGGGTCTATCCGGTGAACGGGATACATCGTGGTGTGCTCCTCAACCTGGATCGTCCCTCTCACGTGGAGGAGCAGGTTCATGACCGCAACCTCAACCGTCTGCTGAGCGTGCTTGAGGATCCCGGCGCGCTGTTCGTGCTGATCGCTTCTGAGTGGACTTTGCCTGCCATTCAAAGCAGAGCTGCCACCTACCGACTGGGGTTGCTGACGGACTCCGAGGTGGAGGAAGCGCTCCGCCGGACCGGTCAGCAGATCGGGCACGACGAACTCATGAAGCAGGGAGGCACCACCTACGGACGTAAGGTCCGAGAGGCAGAGGTGTTCCTCAAGTCCAACGTGGACGCGGTGCTGAAGTCCTTGGAGGACAGAGATCAGATCCTGTTCAACCTGTCCATGGCGGGATGGCGCTCCGAAGAGGACGGTAAGGTTGCTCTGACCATGGTCAAGGGTTGGATCCGCGAAGCGCTCATTGGCAAGTGGGTCAGCTACAAGCCCGACCCCGCCCCGCAACTCGCCAAGAATCGGGCTAAGCTGAAGGCGATGTTGGTGGACCTTGATCACTATCGAGGTAACCCCAAGATCGTTGCGCAGGCAGCCCTCGACAAGCATCTGAGGTAGACAGTGGACGCGAAGCAGGTACGAGAGCAACTGGACACCAAGCGTGGCTCCAACAAGCGTGCCTACATGGACTTGATCCGCATGGGAGCGGAGCTTGACCCGATGGCGGTGCTCATGATGCGGCAGGACACGCTCATCGAACTGATCATGACTGAAGAGCAGCGCGAGACCTTCGAACTGATCTTCGAACAGCGGCTGGGGCGGGCAATCGAGAGCGCCAAGATCGATCTCCGTAAGGAGACCATCAGCAAGCCGGTGAAGCGCTCCGGTCTGATCCTCCCCAACGACTGATGGGCTCGTTCCCGATCTGGCGTAAGGCTGCTGACCAGCAGAATCTCAAGAGGTTGACGTTCGTCTGTGGCTCAGAGTCAGTCCTGGTCGAGGAGGTCATCGACGTCACTCGGCAGCAGCTTGGGGTGGGGGACTACTACTCCTACAACCTGGAAGTGGATCCCGCAGAGGACTTCTTCAATTCTCTGTACCAGTATCCGCTGACGGACGCTCCGAAGCTAATCCTGGTGCGTGGCACGGATCGTCTGGAGGACTGGAGTCCGTTCTACGAGTGGATGGAAGAGAGCTTTCTGTCCATGCCCAAGACGCACGTTCTCATGGTCTCTTCCGCCTCCTACCTGCATCTGCGAGAAGGCAGGGAGTGGAAGAAGTCCCCCGCCGGACAGAAGATCATGCGTGAGCCAGCACCATCCCTAGGAGCCCGTGGGCGCATCGTGGAGTGCAAGCCTATGAGTGATGAGGAGCTGGCGAAGTGGGCGCTCAGAATGGCTCCTGGGCTGACCGCTCCGCAGTGCGCGTACCTGGTCTCCAGAGTCGGCTCAGATCATGCACAGGTCAAGTTCGCAGCGCTCAAGCTGGACCTGTTCCGGGACAGCTACATCGACAAGTCAGTCATCGATGCAATCGCCGAGGAGTCGGTAGGCGACAAGTTCGTAGACCGGGTCATAATGGGCAAGAAGTACGAAGCACTAATTGCAGCCAAGAACATATCTGTATCTGACTATCCTCGTGTTTTCTCCGCACTTGATCACATGCTGGATGTAGTCACCATTCTCAATAGCGAACTGCGAAGATTCATCACTAAGCAGGAGCAACAGCAGATTCCTGGCATAAGCCCATGGCACGCTGAGGTCTACGGCAAGGTCAGCTTCTCGTACGACGCACACAAGGTCCGTAGATGCCGCTCAGCCCTTGCCTACCTTGAGGATGCCTACCACTCCGATGGAATGACCAATCTCGATGAGGAAGATGGCATCCTCGAAGCTCTGGTCACGCTCTGGCTGTAGTGGTAGTCTGATTGAGGCGAGAGGGAGCCGGTGAGCGCCAGAAGTGGTGGGCACAAGCTCCTGGGGGCAACCCCGGACGGAGACGGAACTTCCTCCCTCTTTCCGATACTTTATATGCCCTGGTAGCTCAACTGGCAGAAGCGTTCCGTTCAAAGCGGGAAGGTTCTCGGTTCGAATCCGAGTCGGGGTACGGCGGCGGCGCAGGTGTGAGCCCAGCGAGCTTTAGGCAGTAGGGCTGCCTCGACCAATCCTAGGGGATAGAATGATCAACTGTCCCCGGCGCAAGTGGACGTAGCTCAGCGGTGAGAGCGCCTGCCTGATACGCAGGATGTCGGAGGTTCAAATCCTCCCGCCCACACGTAGGACTAGCTCAATCGGGAGAGCGCGGCGCTCATAACGCCGAGGTAGGTGGATCGAAACCACCGTCCTATACCAAGTGCCGTTAGCTCAGCCGGTTAGAGCACCCCACTCATAATGGGCAGGTCATCGGTTCAAGTCCGATACGGCGCACATGACGAATGACCCGTTCGAGTACAAGAAGCTCCGCTGGGAAATCGAGCTGTCCGACCCCGAGCCAACCTCACCGATCTACCTGTCTGCCTCTGCCCTCAAGACCCTGAAGTACTACCTCGGTCATCTGACCGCAGGGGAAGAAGTCGATGAGGATCTGACTCTCTCCGAAGCGATCACCAAGCTCGGAAACGAGTGGAACCGGCTGAGCAACGCAGAGATCACATGTCGCCGTAAGCACAAGCCGCTGGACAAGCTGATCAAGGCTACGTGGGCGCACAAGCATCGCAAGTGCAAGCCGGAAGGCTGTGCGCGTAAGGACTTCGATCGCTGCCCGCACTGGGAGTACTGATGAACGTATCCAAGCCAGTCTTTGGTCTGCTCGCCGCCCTCGCCGGACTAGGCGTACTATCGACGGTATCCGACATCCTCGTGCTGGTCGACGAGGAGCGTTCCCGACGAAGTCTTGAGAAGGTACGCATCCGTGCAGCCAACCGATCCAGCTACCGACCTCCCATCACCTATCCTCCTCGAAACTACGACTGAGCGACCCGACTGGAATACCTGGTTCCGTCATGGCGCTCTGTGGGTGGCAGAGCGGGCTGACTGCACCCGTCGCAAGGTCGGTGCAGTCATCGTTCGAGACAACCACGTGATCGCCGTTGGGTATAACGGAGCGGCACCGGGAGAACTGGGCTGCCTGGAAGGCGGTTGCCCTCGTGGGCGTATGTCCTACGAGGAGATACCGGCGCATGGGGACTACAGCAACTGCATCGCCTACCACGCCGAAGAGAACGCCATCCTTGACTGCGCCAAGCGCGGCGTGTCCTGTGTGGGCACCACGATGTACGTGACAGACAAGCCTTGCTATCGCTGCGGTAGAATGATCTCTCAGGCAGGGATCGTCAACGTCGATTGGCAGCGCGAATGAACGGGAACACGAAGTGGGACGCCACGCAGGCGGCACGAGAGTCCATCAAGAACACGGTGCAGGCTTTCTCTCACGACTCCGATGTGCTTTGCTACGCCCTCGCAGGCGACATCCTTCGCAATCTGGAACGTCTGGGATGGACCGACCCATACACCATCAGGGTGATCGTTGATGCCGCAGGTGGCAAGATTGAGATCCGCGATTTGTCCATGATCGACCCTCCTGACACGCTTGAGACCTGGGAGCAGTTGGATCCTCCAGCCACCATCCTGAGGACAAAGCGACAGTTCAAAGTGGTAGACTGAGTTACGTTGTGTGAGCCTCATCGAAGGACCGATGGAGTAAAGGCAAGCATCGTAACCTAGGGAGCGCATCATGGCATTGCTACTGTGGATTCTGGCAGTTCTTCTGGTGGTCTCTGGTGTTCTTGCACTGTTCCGCCACCAGATTCTTTGGGGAGTTATCCTCATCATCATTGGTCTCCTAGTTGGACCCGGCGGCGTCAGCATCTTCACCTGATCAGCACGGCAGCAGCCCTCTTCACTCTCCAATGAGGAGGGCTGCTTTGTCGTGCCCATAACTGCATACTGAAGGGTTTTACCATGGCTCCTCCCATTCAACTGTCCTTGCCGCAGCCGCCAGCGAAGCCCAAGGACAACTTCCTGAGTTTCAAGCTCAGCGACAGATTCGTGACCTCCTATGCTTCCAAGGAAGCTCCGTTCGGATGGATCGACGCCGGAGGCAATCGCCTCGGGGAGTTGGTCTTCCTGGACAAGTACTCCCGCAAGCTCGAAGATGGAACCAAGGAACGCTGGCACCAGGTCTGCCGCCGGGTCGTGGAGGGCATGTACTCCATCCAGAAGGACTGGGCGAAGGAGCACGTTCTACCGTGGAATGACAACAAGGCGCAGCGCTCCGCCGAGGAAGCATACGACCTGCTGTTCGACATGAAGTGGACTCCTCCGGGACGTGGACTGTCCACGATGGGCACATGGCTGGTTAACGGTAGACGAGACTCAACTCCACTTCAGAACTGCGCTGCCATCTCCACACTGGACATGACCAAGGCTGATCCTTCTCTTCCCTTCACGTTCTTGATGAACGTGTCCATGTTGGGCGTTGGTGTCGGCTACGACGTACGTGGTGCGGAGAAGGACTTCGAGATCCACGAGCCGGACGAGAGTCAGCCTCACCTGGTATACCGCATCGAGGATTCGCGGGAAGGATGGGTCGAGTCGCTTCGGTTGATTCTGGAGTCCTACCTGATCCCGAACAAGGAGATTGTGGACTTCGAGTACGACCTGATTCGACTCAAGGGCGAACCGATCAAGACGTTCGGCGGCGTAGCTCCCGGACCAGAACCTCTCAAGAAGCTTCATCGCAAGCTCCGCAAGCTGTTCGATGGACGCGATGGGGAGCGACTGTCCACTGTGGACATTGCCGACATTGCCAACCTGGTGGGAGCCTGCGTGGTCTCCGGCAATATCCGCCGTTCAGCTCTGCTGTCCTATGGCGACGTGGACGACAAGGGCTTCGTCAATCTCAAGAACCCGGAGATGTTCCCTGAGCGCAATGGCGTGCCCGACCCTACCGAGGCGTGGGCGTACATGAGCAACAACTCGGTTCGTGCCAAGACCGGCATGGACCTGTCCACCATTATCGACGGCATCGCCCTCAATGGAGAGCCGGGTGTGATCTGGGAGGACGTGACCAAGGCATATGGACGTTTGGTAGATCCACCGAACAACAAGGATCACCGATTCGTCTGCTTCAATCCCTGCGCAGAGCAGCCGTTGGAGTCCGGTGAGATGTGTACTCTCAGTGACGTTCACCTATCAAGGGTGAAGGATCTCAAGGAGTTCCATCGTGTACTGAAGTACTCCTACCTCTACGCCAAGACGGTCACCCTCTTGCCGACCGGCATTCCGAAGACGAACGCCATCATGCAGCGCAACCGCCGCATCGGGATCAGCCTAAGTGGAATCGCTGACTTCGCCGACAACAAGGGACGCACGATCCTTCGCGAGTTCTTCGATTCTGGCTACCACCGGGTCAAGGAGTACGACGCGGTCTACTCCGAGTGGTTGTGTGTACGTGAGTCCATCAAGGTCACCACGGTCAAGCCGACCGGCACTACCGGTCTCGTGGTGGGAGAGAGCCCTGGTGCTCACTGGGGACCTGGCGGCGAGTACTTCTGGCGTGCGATGCGTCTGTCCAACATCAACCCGATCGTGGGCATGCTGGTCGATGCAGGGTACAAAGTGGAGCCGGACCAGCAGGATCCTGACAACACCGTGGTCGCGTACTTCCCCGTTCACTCCGACGCCAAGCGCTCCGAGAAGCAGGTCTCCATCTACGAGAAGGTGGCGATGGCAGTCGAGGCACAGAAGTGGTGGAGTGACAACGGCGTCAGCGTCACCGTGTCGTTCAACCCCGAAACGGAGACTGACGACGTGAAGCGCGTCCTGGAGATGTACGACGGGCAGCTCAAGGCGATCAGCTTCTTGCCTCAGGGCAACACGGTCTACGCGCAGCAGCCGTACACCGAGACGGACTCCTGGGTGTACTCCGAGTTCACGGACAAGCTGTCTCCTGTGGACTTCAGCGTTCTGTACGACGGCACGGACGGGCTTGACGCAGAGGGCGACAAGTACTGCACCACAGATTTCTGTGAGGTTCCGAAGCGATGAGCGAGCACGTGTGGGGTCCAGTGATTGGCATCGGAGCCTACGTGTTGGGCTTCGGCTTCGTCTACTTTGCCATGTGGCGGATAGACAAGGCAGACAAGAAGGCAGAGGAGCGATGACGGAAAAGCAGATGCAACGCAAGATCGAGAAGGGTCGCCGGAAGGCTCACAAGCGCATGGAGCGTATACGCCAGACCTTGCGGGAGGCGAACGCTGCCTTCGAGGCGATGTCTCCGGCTGAGAAGGCGGATGCTTACGCCATGCAGCACCGCCTGAAGGAGAAGCAGGAGATCAGGGAGAGTTGGTCCCGATGATGAACGAAGAGGACGATGCAGGCTTGGTCCGTCGCATCTACGGTGCCCGCAGCCCCCTTGTGGTGGACGTGTGGGCTCCGTGGTGCGGTCCCTGCAAGAAGCTGAGCCCAATCCTGGATGCGCTGTCCGAAGAGCACACAGAGATCGAGTTCATCAAGCTCAACGCGGACGACAATCCAGAGACATTGGACAGGTACGACATCCGTACAATCCCGACGGTGCTGCTGATCAGTGACGGCAAGGTCATCGAGCGAAGGATGGGCGTAGCGAGCAAGGCGGTCATCGAAGGGTGGCTGGCAGAGAGTTTGCGGTAAGCTGAACACACTGGACCTGGAACTGCGGTGAGATCCCGTGGACGAGCCCGGATGCAGGCGCGAGTGCTAGCCCGCGAACCGCATCGGTAGGCTGGGGGGTTCGATTCCTCCCGCCAGTACTACCCCACCCCGCACTCCGTAGACCTACGGGACTGGGCACAATGGAAGAGGATACTCATGGCTGCTCCAAGATTTGCTAAGCCTAACCCCATGCCGAAGTACGAACTGGTGACTGAGTTGAGCAGGCTGGAGGAGCTGCTAGACGACGTCATTGCCAAGGACGCAGAGATCTGCTACGACTTGGAAACCGGCTACCACGGCGAGCCTCGCGAGGGTTGGGCACTACACCCCGAGACCGCATTTGTGGTCGGGTTCTCCTTCTGCTACACCGACGATGCCTCCTACTACGTTCCCATGGAGCACGACTTCTACGAGGGCAATGTGGACCCCGAGAAGGTCGCGCCTATGCTGTGGAAGGTTCTCCGCAGAGGCAAGGGGATCACGCACGGCGGCAAGTTCGATCGTCGCCACCTTTCCAAGTTCTTCCTCAATCACCTCAAAGGACATCCAGAGTTGGGTGAGGAAGTGGTGCGGTCCAGAGGCTACTACAAGGACCAGCACGACACGTTCCTCATGGCTTACTGCATTGCCGAGACTCAGAGGTTCGGTCTCAAGTTCCTGGTCAAGGAACTGTATGGACACGATCAGGTGGAGCTGAAGGAACTGTTCATCGGATTGGCAAAGAACAAGCTTGGCACGATTAGATTCAACGAGCTTGAAGTCAACAAGGAGAACGTGTCCTACGTATGCGAGGACGCATTCTGGTCCCGCCGCCTGCGCTACGATCTGCCGGAGTTGCTACGACGTCCCGGGGAGCCGCTGCACGAGCGCTTCAAGCAGTTCTGCGACATCTACGCCATTGAGATGAATTGCGTTCTGTCGGTATGCGCTATGGAGGACGTCGGCGTAGCCATTGACTGGGGCATGCTGTCCAAGGCGGCGTACGAGGGAAGCAAGTTCAAGGACCGTCTCAACCAGGAGATCCAAGAGGAGCTGTCCGGCATTCTCGGCAGGCAGGTGGACATCAACCTGACCAGTCCAAAGCAGATGTCTGAGATGCTGTACGGGGAGATGGGTCTGCGGATCAACCGCTACACCAAGTCCACCAAGAACCTTGCTCCGCCAGATCGAGTCATGTCGGTCGACGCTCAGGCTCTTGAGACTCTGAGCGAACGCTTGCCAGTGCTGAAGAAGGTCATTCAGTGGCGCGAGATGAAGACTCTGTTGACCAGGTACCTGACCAACTACTCCAGCAAGTACAACTATGCCGAGGACGGCAACCTGCATCCCGACCTGTTCGCAGCCGGAACAGTCACGGGACGCTTCTCGGCATCCAATCCCAACTACCAGCAGATGCCCAAGCGGTACTACTTCAAGCTGGCTGAGGCGAAGGCGGTAGATGCTGCGCACAAGGAAGAGCACAATGGACGGTTCCCCGAGGAGCAGCGCAATGACAAGAGCTGGAAGGGAATCGAGTTCGAGTGCAAGTGTGGTGATTTCCCATACCCGAGCGGAACTGTGTTCGACCTGAGCTTCCGCGATGCGATCATTGCTCCGACGGGCTACAAGATCTTCGGGTTCGACCTGTCTCAAGCAGAGCTGCGAGCCATTGCCGGGGAAGCCAACGAATCGGCGATGATGGAGGCGTTCGTCGCGGGCATCGACATTCACGCGCAGACTGCCGCGATGATGCTTCGCAAGCCGGTGGATCAGATCACCAAGGATGACCGTGGCGTTGGCAAGACGATGAACTTCGCCATCGTGTACGGCATGGGAGAGAAGTCTCTGGCGGAACGCCGGGGAGTCAGTCAGGCAGAAGCTCACGAGCTGTACGAGCAGTACTATGCAGGGTTCCCCAACTTGAAGAAGTGGCAGGACTCGCAGATTGCCAAGGTTGCTCACGGCTACGTCTACACGCACTTCGGTCGGCGCATTCCACTGTGGGACACTCTCAGCAGTCAGCGCTGGGTGCGTTCCAAAGCGGACCGTGTAGCGGTTAACGGTCCCATCCAAGGTGGAGCCACCGGAGACCTGGTCAAGCGAATGATGGCGGAGATTCACGATGCTCTGATCAACTCAGAGTTCAAGGACACCGTCCACATGGTGATGAACATCCACGATGCTCTGGAGTTCTACGTGCGAGACGGCGTGGACCTCGATGCGGTGTACCACCTGTTGGCTCCCATCGTTCTCAAGGGCGTGCCGCATTGGGCTCCGATCGTTGCCGACTGGCACAAGGGAGATCGTTGGGGATCCGTTGAGGACTTGGTGGATACCGGTGACGGCAAGCTGGTCACCAAGAAGGAAGCCAAGGAGAAGGACGAGAAGCTTGACCTGGTTCCCTCTGTGGATCACGAACATCCCCTACCTCCGCCGGTGGAGATGGAGGAGCCTCCGGTCGAGATACTGCCACCGGCATCACGCACAGTGATCGTTCGTCTGACGGAGATGCCTACCACTCAGCGTTACGCCAACTTCATGGAGTTGATGAAGAAGCGGGCAGGAGAGAACAAGGTCAAGCTGGTAGTTCCGGAGGGCAGCGTGGAGCTGAAGGTCTGCTCAGGACTGACCCCCATGGATCAGCAGGAGATCTCCATGATCTTCAATGGTGCTAGAGTTCACTACGCAAGCGATGCTGTTGACAAGAAGGAACTTCTACAAGGGATTGGAATCTGAGAATGCGCGTGCAGATTGGGTTTAGCGGCGAGATGCAACAGAACCAGTGGCGCAAGGCTGACGTGGATGTGGACGAGGTGGACTTCGCTCGCATCCTTGCCGACGAAGGGATCGATGTGGACCCCGCATCGGTACCTCGCCGGTTGAAGTTCCAGATCATGGAGGCTGAGGCGGTGACCCTTCTCTACGCCGAGATGTCCAACTTCGGTGGTGCGGTCGAGGAGATCACTCAGAAGATCAAGGAGGCAGGCTCTCGCCAGCAAGAAGCGTTGAAGCGCCTGCGGGGCAACGATGGAAGCTGAGCAGATCAACGCGCAGCTCGAAGGTCTCATGAAGGAGGCAATCGAGCTGCGCGCGGCAGCGACCATTCCGAAGAGGACTGACGCTCCCTACGAGATCCTTGGTCGCTTGGAGGAAGCCCGCCAAGCACTGGATCGTCTAGAGGAGATCATGCGCATCGTCGGACGGATGAAGTTCCTGGCGGAACGTCAGTTTGTCGCGTTCGAGGCGGCGGAGAAGGAAGCGTGGGCTACCGCCTTGTCCAAGATCCGCATGTTGCCCGCCTTCAAGGGCGACTTCATTGGTCCTCGGGAGAAGTATGCCGAGGCGGATCTGACGGTCATCAACATGACTAGGCAGAGGCTGAAGGCAGGACGCCAGTTCAGTCACGTTCAGGAGGCGAACGAGTTCGTTAGAACGTGCTACTTCGGCATGAACGGTGTCAGGGACGACATTAAGGACATGCTGACGACGCTGAGCATCCACAACTGACCGTCGGAGCAACCGTCCGATGTAGTAGGTTAGTAGTACCGAAGCCGGAGACGGACTTCCACGAGAAATGACCTGTAGATCCAAACGAGGAGAACATCATGGGACGCGTAGCACCGATCAAGCCAGGCAATGAAGTCAAGCTGTACGACAGCTTCCCCCGGATCAAATTCGACCAGCCGGGCGAGAAGATTCTGATCGCCGCCAAGGAAGACCCAACCGTGGTGTATGTCCACACCCTGAAGCGCCCGAAGATCGTCAACGGCAAGGGTGTCATGGTCATCAAGACCAACAAGGACAAGACCAAGAGCTGGGAAGAGAACGACATGGACTTCGTGTCCCGTCCTCTCTGCCTGGGCGACGAGGGCATTCTGGAAGAGCGGGGCATGGACCCCAAGAACTGCCCGGCGTGTGCAGTCGCCAAGAAGAGCGACACCGTCAACAAGCCGGAGCTTCGCTACGGCATGCACGTCTTCCAGTACACCACCAAGCCGGGAACCTACGACCTCACCACGCAGTTCGGTGGTCAGGTGAAGGTATGGACGTTCACGTTCCGCACCTACAACAAGCTGATCGACATCGTCAAGGACACCGAGAAGGCTCTGGGCGATACCGACCTTCAGTTGGAGTGCATCTCCAAGGAGTTCCAGTCCTTCGACCTGCGCAACTCCTCCAAGGCGATGTGGAACAAGTCCGCAGCCAACAAGGAGACTGTGGACGGTGCGATGGCTGGTGATCGTGCGGACGATCTGGAAGCACTGTGTGGCAAGCGCATGACCAAGGATGCCATTCAGGACGACCTGGACAGCATCGAGGAGAGCTGGAAGATCGCGAACGGTGTGGCTGACGAGGTCAGCAACGCAGACCGTGCGAACTTGCAGGCTTCGCTTCAGGGAGTGCTCGGTAACGCTGGCGTGGCTCAGGCGGATTCTCCCGCTGCTACTCCTGCGGTAGTACCTCCGGCAACTGACGAGCCCGCCGATGCGGATGGATTCGCCGAGTTGCTGGCGCTTCGCGGACAGCAGTGATCTGACAGCGGATTCACAGGGGGAGAGGACGTCTCTGTCTTCTCCCCTTATCCGATGTAGAGAGCAGAAACCCTACGAGGGAGGACTAATGACCGATCCCGATGCACCGTACAGCCCGGACGAGACGGACACCATTCCGGACGGGGAAGAGACGCCCGAGAACGGCGCGGTATCGGAAGAGGATGCTCCGGACGACGACTACGCCAACCCGGACGACTTCGACGATTTCGATGACGTCGATTCAACCACCATTCCAGACGATGATGACTACCAGGCTCCGGCAGAAGATGTCGAAGACGGTACGGATGCAGAGGAGGATCACTGATGGCACACTCAGCTAACGGCTACACCGCCGGATCCTCCTTGTGCGCTCGCTACACGGTGCCGGGAACGTCCATCAAGGTCGTGCTTCACAAGGGCGACGTGTCGGTCGTTCTCCTTGAGGTCATGCGCCGGTTCAACAACGAGGTGCAGAAGCTTCGTTCGTACGACACCGGCGGCTACGCTTACCGCGATGTTCGTGGTCGTTCGGCGCTGAGCAACCACGCATCCGGCACCGCTGTGGACCTGTGTTGGAGGCTTCACCCGCTAGGAGCCAGGGGAACCTACTCCTCGCGTCAGAGGGCAGCCGTTCGCAAGATCCTCAACGACTTCGGTGGCGTTGTCCGTTGGGGTGGCGACTACAGTGGACGCAAGGACGAGATGCACTTCGAGATCAACGCATCTCCGTCCCGAGTCAAGGCGATGGCGAACAAGATCCGTGCCCACCACGGCAGTGGATCTCCCGCCCCTACCACCAAGCCGGTTTTGAAGGTCGGCTCGAAGGGCACTGAGGTTCGCACACTTCAGACCAAGCTGCACATCAAGGTGGACGGTTCCTTCGGTCCCGTCACCAAGGCAGCCGTACAGAAGTTCCAGAAGGCACATCACCTAGGCGCTGATGGTGAGGTCGGTCCGCTGACCCGCAAGGCACTGGGCATGTGATGACCAACCCTTCGGGGTAGGTGGTAGCCCGGTAGGGTCTCTCAGGAGACCTGAACCCCGCGAGATAGAGACTCTTGGATGTCCTGGCTCTGCTAGGATTGAAGGGAGTCTCTTTCTGAAGGGTGTACTGTGGAGCGAGTCATGGCGGTAGATCTGGCATCGAAGATGTCTGCCTACACCGTGCTCGAAGATGAGGTGCTGGCTCAGGGAGATTCCTGGGGCGGCGGAAGCAAGACGCAGGACGACTTCGTTCGGGAACTGGCTCAGGTAGCTCGCACCTACCGACCCTCTGTGGTATGCATCGAGGATGTTCCCCATGGGATCACACGTCTCATCATGATCAAGGGGGTGCTGCGGTTGCAGGGAAGGATCGTCGATCGATTCTCTCAGTACGGAGTGAAGGACTTGATCCTCTGGGTGCCACCTACCCTCTGGAAGGGACACTACAAGCTCAACGGCAAGGACACTGCCAAGTTGGTGGAGCCGAAGGCGTTGGAGAAGTACGGCTACGAACCACCCATCGATCTGAAGCAGTACAAGGGCAAGCTAACCGCGACAAGGAAGATCAGGACCGACTACGCAGCAGCGCTCCTCATTGGACGCTGGGCGCAAGAGACATTCGAAGACAAGCATACATACGACGTAGGCAACTCAGAACGCAACGGAGATTGACATGGCTGAGAAGAAGACCAAGGCAGTAGACCTGTCAGGCATCATCGCAGAGTTCGCGAAGGAGTCCGACCTACAGACGTTGGGGTTGGATGAGATCTTGCAAGACGTGGAGGTCATCCCCACGGGCAACATGGAGCTGGATCTAGCACTCGGGGTCGGCGGATTCCCTCGTGGACGGTCCGGAGAGTTCTACGGTCCTCCCGGCTCTGGCAAGACCAGCACAGCTCTTCAGATGTGTGGGTTCGAGGTGCAGCGGATCATCCACGAAGGCACCACGGAGCACGTCCTGTACTCCGACTACGAACACGCTCTGGATTTCGACTACGCGGAGAAGCTGGGGGTAGACCGGGCAGCCAAGGCACCGGACGGTCTACCCATCTTCCTTTACAACGCTCCCGACTACCTGGAGCAGGGCGCGGAGTTCATTAAGCGGGCTGTGAGCACCGGCACCGTGCGCTTGGTCATCCTGGACAGCCTCGCCGCCATGACGCCACAGAAGGAGGCTGAAGGCGAGATCACCAACCACACGGAGGTCGCTCTTCAGGCACGCCTGATCAAGCTGTTCGGCAAGCAGATGAACCCGATCCTCGCGGAGCACAACTGCGCCATGGTGTACCTCAACCACGAAGGCAAGGAGATCCCGATGGGATGGACCCCGCCCGGCTACAAGCCCAAGGCGACCACCCCGGGAGGCAACGGTCCGAAGTTCTTCGCCAGCATCCGGCTCGCGTTCAGCCAGTGGGGCACCTACGAGGGCAAGGTCTGGAGCGCTGTCCTCAACGACTACGAGAAGAAGAACACCGGGCACAACGTGACGGTCAAGGTGGTTAAGAACAAGGTCGCTGCTCCCTTCAAGACGGCGGAAGTCCGCACCCGGTACGGCTACGGGCTGGACAACTTCCTGAGCGCTTGGAAGATCCTCAAGCTGCGAGGACGAGCCCACCAGTGGGGAGCCTGGTACGGCGTTGAGGAGGAGTCTCTGCTGCCTGCCGGGGAGAAGTTCAACAAGGACGGCAAGTGGCAGAGGCAGTCCGAGGACGCCATCCTCCAGTACGCCGACGAGCATCCCGCTTGGAAGCAGACGATGATCGATGTAGCCCTCACCGAGTTGGAGAAGAGCAAGCTGCGCGAGACTCTGGTGAAGACGGTCGCCCCCACGGACGAGGAGCTGGCAGACCTACTTGAATCCGATGTAGACTGAGAGCTAACTCGTTGAAAGTTTGGTGTGTTCATGGACATGATTGAGAAGATGCGCCCGCGTCTGCTGACGTTGGAGCAAGCACAAGAACGACTGGCAAAGCTGGAGCCGCTGTCCGCGCAGGAGTTCGATGTCGGCACCGACGTCAGCTTCCGCTTGGACCCGGGATGGTTTCAGGGCGTGGAAGCCAAGGATGCAACCGACCCCGTGGATGGCTTCATCTCCATCCACGGCAAGGAGTACCAGATGAGCAAGGACGCTCTCATGGAGGCAGGCAAGATCGCTGACATGGGAGCCAAGTTCATGGCAGGCTATCCATCAAAGCTTGTGGAGCCCGCTCTGAACTACGCCTATCGACAGGGGTTGGCGGGCAAGAGCTTCAAGATCCTCGAAGTCAAGGGAACGGCTCAGGTCTTCACCAAGCAATCGATGACTCCGTACTCGAACCTCAGACTGACGGACTCCATCGTCGAAGGCATCGAGCGCAAGTACGGCTCAGGTGAGATCCTGGTGGACTACAAGTTCCACAATGAACTGCGCCAGACGTACATGCGCTTCATCGTTCCTGGCTACCGCCGGACCATCACGGATACCGACGAGTACGACGACACATGGAGCACAGGCATTCAGCTTCGCAACTCCCTTACCAACGAGGTCAAGACGGAGCTGTCCGGCTACCTGTTCCGGTGGACGTGTACCAACGGAGCCATTCAGACCGCTTCCCCCTGGGACCGACGCGGAGATCGATACCTCGACATGGATACCGACTCGGGCATCTACGAGTGGGCAAGCGATCAGGTTGACATGATCCTCGGTGGGATGGAGGATGCACTGGGTACGGTGCAGGATGCCGCAACTCGCGAACTGGATGACATGGAGACCGCTCTGCGGGAGATCTTCGAACACTACAACATCCCTCAGAAGTACCGTGCTCCCATCATTCGAGAGATGGCGAATGCTGAGCGGGTCACGGTGTACGCTGTCATGCAGGCTCTCACTCGCCTGGCAAACGCGGACGAGTTGGATGCTGCGGCTCAGGACAAGATCATGCGCATCGGCGGGGACTTGCCTTCCCACCACGGCGAGACTTGTGACCTGGGCAAGACGCACTTCCAGTGACGGCAATGGGTGGGGGCACTTGACATGTCTCCACCCACACCGTAGTGTGGTTCACGTAAGCAACACCATCGAGACCCAAGAGGGTGACCAACATGTGGGTATCCACGAACTTCGGCTTCTTCAGCGCCACGGAGCGCACCGACACGGTTCCGTCCGGTGACAACCGTACGCTCCAGATCCGCGCCCGCCGTACGGCTCACCTGGATGCCCTGCGAGGCATCATGAAGGACCAGCTTGGTCCCACCATCGAGATCGCCAACCGGGACTACCAGGCGCGGGCATTCACCACGCCGGAGGCTTGGGGTCGTGCCCTCGCCGAGATGTCGATGATGATCGACTACGACAACTTCAAGAACAGCGTCAAGGACCAGACCCTCCACGACGCGTACATGAGCGTGTGGTCGGCGATGGCGGACGCGTACGGCACCGGCTACTCGTTCGAGTCGGCGAGCTGGACGAACTACCGCGAGACGGGAGTCAGCAAGTACGGCTCGCGTCCCGCCAATCGGTACAACACGCCGGTCACTGGCAAGCGTGGCTCGCGCAGGGGCTTCAAGGCGACTCCTGAGTACACTCCCGCACCCGGCACGGGCTGGGCGACCGGAGCGGACGCGTACAACCCGAACGATCTCGGCATGGGTGAGTACACGCCGCGCTCGGTCCGGGAGATCGAGGCGGGGTGGAAGTGGGACAGCGACGACACGATTACGCCCGAAGAGATCGACGAAATCCTGGGTGAGCGCAACGAGCGCGACATCGACGCCAGCGACGACCCGACGTGCTTCTCCCTGCGGCGGGCAGCCAAGGTCATCGGGGTCGGCACGCGTGAGCTGAGGGACTTCATGACCTCCAAGCCGGAGTGGGACACCTTTCGCGACGGGGACTCCTGGTACATCCCGGCGGAGGAGATCTCGCAACTGGAGTTCGTCTTCCAGTCGCAGGACAACACGCCCATCCCTCTCGGGTGATGTAGACCACCCACATGGAACTTGCCGATGAGTTCCATGTGGGTGTATCGTAAAGACATGGCAAGGAACGAACTGCACGACAGCTTACTCGGGTCCTAGGAGACGCGAATCGGAATCCCGAAGCTAGATCGTGGGTTGCAGTTCATGCATACTGTCAGTAGGAAGCTAGCGCTCCGTCGCGTGAGGTCGGCTAGCAGAGAACTGACGGGAGCTGCGGTGGGCAGTTGAGGGGGCACCCTCACCCATCACCTGGGGGCGTAGCTCATCTGGTAGAGCGCCTGCTTTGCAAGCAGGATGTGGCGGGTTCAAGTCCTGTCGTCTCCACGGGTACGATTGTTGTTCGATCTTGCGTTGGATCGCAGTACCACTCCGCAACATGAGGGTGCGCCGGAACTGGAGAGCCGGGGGTGGCTGTAAACCACTTGCATTGTCTGAGCAGGTTCGAATCCTGTCACCCTCACGCAGACCCCGGTTACTCGGCACTCGCAAGAGTCGGAGCCCGGTCACTTGGTTCGAGTCCAAGACTGGGGGAATGCATGTGCCGCTAGCTCAGTTGGTTAGAGCACCGTCCTCTTAAGTCGGGGGTCCTCGGTTCGAGTCCGAGGCGGCACACGTTCAGGGTAGACGTCGCGATAAGGTCTTCGGACGTAAAGCATGGGGTCTGCCCTGGCAAGCCGGTGTAGTTCAGTGGAAGAGCGCCTGCCCTACAAGCAGGATGTCGGGAGTTCGAACCTCTCCGCCGGTACGAGAAGTTGAGTAAGGAAGCTCGCCGGATCTATCCTTCCGGAAGTTCGGGGGTTGAGTCCCGACTTCTCAACCAAGGTGTCATAGCTCAGTTGGTTAGAGCGCCGCCCTGTCAAGGCGGAGGTCGCGGGTTCGAGTCCCGTTGGTACCGCTGGTCGGGGATGCATCTCCGGCAAGGCGGGCAATGGGTTTGATTCCCTGCTGATGCAAGTTGCCCGGCGATGCGGTGTTGGCACAGTCTGGTAGTGCGCCTCGTTGCCATCGAGGAGAGCACCGGTTCAAATCCGGTACACCGCTCGCTGCGGGTTTCTAGCTGTGGTCACCTGGGAGATCCCGGATAACCTCTCAGAACCTGAGAAGGCTCGCTGCTGCTCAGCCATCCGGCATGGCGTGGCTACGGGTCCAGAGGAGATAGGCTACCTCAACCACGGCAACAAACTTCATCATCGGGCTAGTCAAGACAACGACCGATGTGGTACAGTAGAAGCATCAACGAGCTACACGGAGGTGAGTTAGCATGACTGGTACTGGACGATTCCAAGAGACCACATCTCTGCTGCTCACGTCTCCGCGCCCACATCAGCGCCGCGAGAATCAGCGGCAGCATGAGGGCTGGCAAGGGTTTGGATTCCGCTCAGAGGAACGACCTACAAGTCTCTGACTTGATGGGGATGTCGCCAAGCGGCAAAGGCACCGGCTTCCAAACCCGGCAATCGCAGGTTCGAGTCCTGTCATCCCCGCGCCAGTATGCGGACGTAGCTCAATGGTAGAGCCCCTGATTTCCAATCAGGCGGTTGCGAGTTCGAGTCTCGTCGTCCGCTCGTAGTTGAAACGCATTCTCCACTAGGGAAATTGGTAACCCCGCCGGATTCTGGTCCCGGTACCCATGTGGTGTTCCTGGTTCGAGTCCAGGGTGGAGAGCGGAAGTGTGGACCAATTGGTTAGGTCGCCTCCCTCTCAAGGAGGACATCGTGCGGGTTCAAATCCCGTCACTTCTACAGGTTGTATGGGCGGTTGTGGGTGACGCGCTCGATCCAATGACCAACCTGCGGGTTGCGAGAAAGTAGTGGGGAACCCTCATTGCCGAGGTGGTGGAATGGTAGTCTCGCCCGATTCAGAGTCGGGTGCTCCGGAAGGGGCGTGCGGGTTCAAGTCCCGCTCTCGGCACGGGATGTGTCTGCATATGGTGTACTGGCACTGTGGACAGATTCTAGGTAGGACGGTCGGAGGTCACGCTCCGCAGTTAGCATCGTCCTGCTTGACTGGTACTGGCTCAACTTGGCAGAGCGCCGCGTTCGGGACGCGGAGAATGAGGGTTCAAATCCCTCGTACCAGACCACGCAGGGGTCACCCCCTGTGGCTACGAGATATGGCTCAGCTTGGTAGAGCGCCTGTCTGGGGGACAGGAGGGCGTCGGTTCAAATCCGGCTATCTCGACGGTGACGTAGCTCAGAGGGAAGAGCGTTCGGTTGAAACCCGAGAGGTCGCTGGTTCAATCCCAGCCGTCACCACGCAAGGATATGCCGCTATAGCTCAGAGGAAGAGCGTCGGTCTACGAAACCGAAGGTCGGGGGTTCGATCCCCCCTGGTGGCTCCGGGAGAGAGTGAGGAGTGCACGGCACCCATTGGGGGTGCAGGTGTCGGAGTAACGACCGGATCTCCCGAACAAGCCGGTGTGGTGGAACTGGATAGTCACGCAGCGCTAAGGACGCTGTGCCCTAGAGGCGTGCGGGTTCGAGTCCCGCCACTGGTACGTAAGCAAGGATTGACCAGCCGTAGTCTAATGCAGGACGCTGCCCTTTCAAGGCGGATAGTGCGGGTTCAAGTCCCGTCGGCTGGACGGTAGGCAAAGCCATCACGGTATCGGGTCGCGCTTTCGAAAGGCGTTGGCGATCACATCGCGTGTGGGTTCGAATCCCACGTCTACCGCGCATGGAAGGTGACCGGGTTGGTTGAGGAGCCTCGTTGGAAGCGAGGTGCGGGAAACCGTTGCGAGTTCGAATCTCGTGCCTTCCGCTTTGCATGGTGAGTACCCCGAAGTAGGCTAAGGGAGCCGGTTTGCTAAACCGGTACGGGTTACCGCTGGGAGTTCGATTCTCCCACTCACCGCGCCGCAGTAGCTCAGATGGTCAGAGCGCGCCCTCGGTAAGGGCGAGGTCCCCGGTTCGACCCCGGGCTGTGGCTCGCACGCCGGTGTAGTTCAACGGAAGAACGAGGGTTTCGTAAGCTCTTGATTGGGGTTCAATTCCCCACACCGGCTCGGGGATGTAGCTCAGAGGAAGAGCGCTGGCGTCCGAAGCCAGTACTGCGCGGGTTCGAATCCTGTCATCCCCACTGTGTCTGATCCGGAAGGCATCAGGAGCTAGGATGTGACCCTAGTCATTCGCGGGTTCGAATCCCGTCAGACACCCGAAGTACGATCTCCAGTCGCCTAACGGTATGGCAGCGGGCTGTTAACTCGCCGGTCGGCAACGACTATGTAGGTTCGAATCCTGCCTGGAGAACAAGAAGGGTGGTACCCTGTACCGATGTTCCGGCACCGCTGGGTCCTTCAACCCTACGACGCGTTCACTGAGCAACGCATCGATCTAGCCGAAGAGCACACTCACAGGTACCGCACCAGGTTGGTAGCTGAGATCAGATGCATGTACCTTCAGCGCATCAGCGACAGGGTGTTCGCGAACACCACGTGGCGTTGGATCTGGCGGGTGGACAGGACTTGATCCGATGTGGTAGTGTAGAGAACAACGACGCGGTGTGGAGCAGCCCGGTAGCTCGCTTGACCCATACTCAAGAGGACCCTGGTTCAAATCCAGGCACCGCTACCAAGAAGTGCAAGACTCTCTGAGACCCAAGGAGACGTGATGGCAAAGAACGAAACCCGCAAGGTCTGCCGCCGCTGCACACGTACGTTCGTGGCACGAACCGCTGGCGGCGTGCAGACTACTGACGGCATGGAGTGCCGCGTCGAGATCATGATGGAAGCCTTCATCGTCCCACGCGGGTAGGATTGGGTGCATGGCATACGAATCCGTTGAGATCAAGAACTTCCAGTCCATCGCCGACGTCACGTTGGAACTGGGCAAGTTCACGTTGATCACCGGCGAGTCCCACTCTGGCAAGAGCGCCTTCATGCGTGCCCTCGTAACCGCCGCGAGCAACATGATCGGTGTGGCGGACATCAAGCAGGGTAGCGCCGACATGAGCGTGACGTTGGTCAGCGACACACACAAGGTCACTCTTCACCGCACAGTCAAGGGCGGGGACGACTACTTCAAGGTGACAGACCTGTTGAACGGCACGGAGCAGGACTTTCGAACGCTGGGGGTAGGCGGGGTGCCTCCGGAGGTCACCACTGCTCTCGGCATTGATCCGGTCCGCAGAGACAACCCGTCGATCAACTTCCATGTGCAGTTCGACAAGCCATACCTGGTGGATGTTCCTGGCTCGCAGGTAGCCAGAGAGCTGGGAGAGCTGACCAACGTCAACCAGATCTACGAGGGCGTGCGTGAAGCCAATCGCCGCCTGAAGGGACTGAAGGCAGACCTGAAGGTTCGTCAGAAGGATCTGGACGCCGCCCTACTACAGGTCAAGCAATTCCGGGACTTGCCAGTCAAGGACAGGGCGCTCAACGAAGCTGAAGCCGCCTTGCATCGAGCCAGATCTATCGAGCGCAAGATTGAGATTTTGGACAACTCCGTGCTGGCTATGGACATAGCTGGACAGATCCTAGCAAAACCGGTACCCTCGATGGAGAGGTTGTCTTCCCGCTTGGCTGAGGTTGAGAACTTGGAGAAGGGCATCAAGATGGTCACTCTCTGTGACACCATCGCTCAAGAAGCCACCGCCAAGATCGAAGCTGCGCTCAGCGAGCAAGAAGAGCTTCACGAACGCCAACATGAGCTGCTACTGGAAGCCGGAGAGTGCCCGACGTGTCATCAGGAGATCAGGTAGGGGAGCACCGCTCAAGCCTGCCTACGGTGCAGCGCATGAGTGTGACGCACCTGCCCTACAAGCCCGTCCTGAAGATCGCTTTGGTGTGTGGCGTCGTGCTGGCGGTTGCGTTGTTGGTTGCGATCGGGCTGCTCTGGTTCTATCTGGCTCAGACCGGTACGATCGCTGAGACATCGAAGGTAACGGAAGCGTTCTTTGGCTCGGTTGGGCTGAGCACAGGACAGCTCCTGCTCGGCGCTGGCGGCTTGATTGTGGCATCGGTGCTGCTCACAGAGCTGACGGCGCTTGTCTACCTCGTGGTGTTCAACCTGGGCGCGGCGCTCGCAGGCGGTCTCAAGCTCACGGTTGAGGTGCTTGACTGACTTCCACTGTAGACTTGGAGGATGAAGTTCCT